>VWZK01018834.1:137330-206063 GCA_013396935.1 Baryphthengus martii
GGGGCAGCGGGGGCAGAGGGGAGGCGTGTCAGCGGCGGCCCGCGGAGCCAGAGGCGCTCGGACACGGCTACAAGGTCTGTGCGGTAGCGCGGCCACTATAGGGCCCGTTAGCTTCTTTCTCCCGGTTTAAACAAGCAAAGAAAAAAAACCCAAACCACACCAAAACAAAACAACCCCCCAACAACAAAATCCACTTGTAGAATTCATTACGAGAAAGGTTCTTCACGGAGAGACGATCGGTCACTGAAACAGTGAAGCGGCCACGGCACCAAGCCGGTCAGAGCTCAAGGAGCTCCTAGTCCCATGGTTCAGTGTTAGGTAGCCCTGCGAGAAGCAGCGAGTTGGACTCGATAGGTCCTTAGGGGTCCCCTCCAGCTTGAGATATTCTATGATAATTCTGGTTGAGCATGATGGGTTACTGCACCATTTGTGGGGACCAGAAGCTCGGCTGCCCCACAGATGTGCAGTATGAAGGGTAACCCCAGCAAGCTTGCCTAGAAAAGTCAGCAACTTGCTTTGCTGTAAGGACACCCGGTTCTGTTCTCCAGGAACTGGAAAATAGCCAGAGTTTGGACACCGTTATTGTTTCCCATCATCTTCCTTTTCAACTTGGTCCATGCCAATTTCTTTGAAAACATTTTTGAAAGCAAAGGCTGAAAAGGGAGGATGGTGCTACAAGGGTAGAGCCAGATTCTAGGTCTTGAAAAATGAACTGCAGACAGACTTTTTCTGCAATATGTATGTAAAATAAACTTTTTCTGTTGTACGTTATATGCAAGTAACTATAATTCCGTATCATATAGATGTGTTGCGAGACAGTACATACTTCAAGAAGGCATATTTAAAGCTCTTTAAACCGCTATGGCCAGTGCAAGACAAGTTACTGCTATATATCCTACTTGTTTCAGAAGTACTAGCTCAAATGCAGCTCAGGTTCAATGAGACCTACGATGCCTCACTCTATCACAGACCACACACAATCTGATGGGCTTGCAAGCGCCCTGTTCATGTTCCACACGTGCCTTTCACTTTCCTCACTGGGTCATTTGTAGCTCTGCCAAGCTTTACTCTCAATGACTCACAGAGGCACTTTTCCGAGGTACTGCCTCCTGTTTTCATTAGCTGAGGAACAGCTCAGAGGTGACAGCAGTTTAGAGAAGGCCAGATCAAACTTTAGATTTAGGAGCATGGAGAAAACCAAATATCAGAGACATGACTTCTGTCAATAAGCTCCATCTTCTGAAAGGAGGGACAATGATGTATCACAGGAGGAAACTGAATTACTCCAACGTCGTATCACGAGCACTTTTGTGCTCCCCTCTCAGAATTACACTGTTCCAGAAGCTGACAGTTTAACATGAACACTTCTGTGCATTCAGAACAGTCAGCCTTTGAACAACACCTTAAGCACATGACAAATGCCATCAGACCATAATTAAAAGCAAAATATGGAGGTAAGCGATGCCTATGACAGCAATAATGCCAAAAAGAAACTCTTCATTCACATATGTAGCAGCATCACTTGATGCAGATGAAAGCACCATATAAGGTCAGGAGATGCAAAGGCAAATGCGAGTGCTTTTGAGAAATATGTTTTTTTCAGGATAACCACAGTACTTGCACTGTCAAAAGGCTTTTATTTACTTCTTATAATTGCTAGTGTTACAAGCTGGAAAATCAAGTCTTTCCTTCCCCAGTCTCTGTGCTACTGTCCAGTTTCCAGCATAAGCAACAGCCACATAAACTTCACCTGCCCCATTACCTTAGCTGATCTGTACAGCCTGTTAGAACCAGAAAAAGACATTAGCTTTCTGTGCCCTCCCATCTCTTTGGATGGCCACTTAAGAGAAGCACTTAACAATAACTGAAGGGAAAGGCTAAACATACCTGCTTTGAACAGTGGGCACTGTTTGGAGAGGGATTTTGTGCTCTTTCTTTCCTTTATGTTAAACATTATTTACTCCATCCCATTAATAAGAACACAGTTAAGTGCAGCTAGAAAGAGACTATGTAAGAAGAGAATGCTGCAATTCCTACTTGTGCCATTAACTGCAAGTGCGAGCTCTCCTTCAGCCTTAATGTCAGTGAAATTGCTGACAGCACTTTATTTCTGGTGGCACTGCAGGAGTCAGAGACAGCAAAACTTCATTTTCAAAGCTCCACATTCAGTTTGCAGTGCTGACACCTAGAGTTAAGCTTTCTACTTTGTAAAATAAATGGGTTTGATTTGCAGCTACGCAAAGATGAAACGTACATTTCATGGTGTCATTTAAAAATAAACCAATATTAAAAACATCTCTGCTTTTCCTAACTTCAAACAACAATAAAAGCTTCAATTTGCAAGTTTTCAGATGAGAATTCACACTGCCTTGAATGGGAGGGTGAGGTGAGCATAAAATGCCAAAATATTCCCTTAAATATTTGAAATATGGTTTAATAAAAGCCACTGAGAAATCACTAGAGTTGTTGCTACACTGATGAAAATCCAAGACAAAGATTGTCATTTAAACAGTATACAGGTACAGGCATTGGCTTGTTTCTCTCCAATTTGAAAACATCTGTGGTGGTTTTTATTGCCAGTACAAAAATACAGTTGCAAGTATAGATTTATCCACAGAATCAGAGAGAAGGGGTGACAACATGAAAATCATTGTCAATGGTAGTCATTTGTTACTACGCCATATGAACTCTGTGGATAAAGGGGCTTGTTCAAGCTTATTTGCAGAAGTGTAGCTCAGGAAATGGTGGGCCCTGTTATTAAAAAAAAATTAAATAGTGCAAAAGAGCAGAGGAATAATAGAAGTGTAGACACTGGCAGATTAGGACTGGGGGGGAAGTGCAAGGTCAGTACAGAGTCAGTAAGTGAGAGGTCAGAAAAGAACTAACTCTAGGAGACAGCTGGGGAATGAGAAAGGTTATTTGTGGAGAATAAGGTTGAATTTCATTCGGGACTGTAGAATAAGAAAGAAGGTTAGGAAAGAGCTGGGAAAGATTGTTATCAGTTCGGTCTGCAGACAAGTGGGTGCCGTGGAAGATCAAAGTATTTAGAGAATAAATACATAAGATTAAAATTTTAAAAGGATTGAAAATGACAGTATTCAGCCACTTCCTTATCCGTTTCACAGACAAATTACATTGGAATCTGCATTTTTTGACAAAAAAAAAATTAACAACACACTGCCTCCCAGATATCCTCCACTGCTCCCCAAGCCTACTCTTTCTCCCCAGATTTCCACAAACAAAAGCTCTTCCCCTTCGTATCAGCAGTATGCATCCATTTCACACAGCCCTTGACCATTTCCAATTGCACATTGTAAGAGTTCCTGTGTGAGCACTGGGACAATTCAATCCTGTCCAGTTGCACAAAAATTCTTATGAAGGCCCACAAGAAAATGTTGGTGCCGCAATCCAATTCTGATAATATTTCAGTGCCCAAGACACTGGCAGGCAGAATTACGCAGAAGAAATGATGGACTAACCTGCACAAACAACCAATATCAGCGTGCTTTGAAAAACAAACGTTTATTCAGCAATGGCAGAGCAAGCGTGCCTGCAGTCCTGTGAGCACAAGGCAGCAATCTTGATACGGGATTACTCTATATGGTTTTATTTGCTTCTCCCGCCAAGTCAGCTGTATGTTCCAACTGTGTCTTTGGGCCTTCTGAAAAGTTAGGCAATCCTGTTGGTCTCTAGGCCAGGGAAGGAGGCAGTGGGGTGGGGGGAGGAGGAAGAGGTGGAACAGTGAAAAGTGTGCCAGCACACAAACAATTGAATGGACTCTAGATTGCTAACTACTGACATATGCACGCTGCAACAGAGTTTGTCTTTCCAGCCCCAAGACATTCTACAAGAGAAAACAGGGACGATATTTTGCCTTAACCACAAGTTAGTATCAGCATTAAGCCCCATAAGGAGGCCAGGGTACGTCTGCTTGTTTGTGCATAAGCAACAGGTATCCTGGAACTGGGCATGTTCAAGTGACACGACGCAAGTGTAACATTTGTCCTGAGATAGTTCATCCCCAGCTCCTGGAATGTACAGAAGTACAAAGGGTTTGTTTTCTGCATCACTTTCCTGATGTCCTGAAAAACCCCAAAGCAATGGACTTTCTGAAGGCCTGGCAGGCTGTCTGCCTTGCTGTTGTTGCATAACTGCAATTGCAGAATGCAGACAATTGTCTGTACCACTTGGAAATCAGGGCCTTCAAGATACCTAAGTCAGCAACTTTTTCAGCCCTAGCACCAAAGATATTCAAGTCTAAAGCTTAGATACTTCGTGTATATGCGAGCTTCATTGTCGTAATTGGTGGCAAAATGGCTTTTGCAGCTGTGGTTTACAGATCTCACTCACTGTTGCCCAGTGCTCAGTAAGATTGACACACTGTTCCTAGGAGAAAAACATACCCCCCTTCTCCACTGTACCTCCTTTTCCACTTTGATTACCCTCTCTGCTGTCCCACAGTGTGGAAGTTTCTCCACTGGCCCCATCCTATCCTAAAAATTTGTCTCTTAACTCTCCTATCTCTTAGTCTCTCCTGCTTCTTCTTACCTTTTCCTCAGATTCTTTTGTTTCCTCCTCTAGAGTACCTCATTCGTCATCTGCTTTCTCTTGCCATTTCTTCCCAGCAGATCAAAATCCTTCATCCAGCCAGAAAGCAATTCTCACCTCTGATCTCCCAAAAGCTCAGTCAACCCCCTTAAATCTCCCACAAAAGCCCCCCATTTTTTTCTGGTTTCATAATTGTCCATCTGTCCAACACATCTCAAGTATCCTCCAGTGTTACACCTTTTCTATTGTGTTTTGCGGTTTTTTTTTGTAAGTTCTCCCCAAACCACCCAAAAGCAGTACTGTTTGCATAGCAGATGCAGAGCAAAGGTGACCAGATCTCTCTGTCATCCAAGTTTAATGACTGGGCATGAGGCTTCTGATGCTGCTGGCTCACAGCAGGCTTAGCTGAAGCCTGACTTTAGGAGCAAGGCATATGCAGGGTGAGAGTACAGTCTTCCCGAATCTCTTCTGCCTCAAAGGAAGCTGATTCTGAATCTGCGGGCAGCTGAGACTGATTGACAGCCACAGCATTGCTGATGTCTCTAGGTGCTGTGGGTATAGGTTCTTGGACTGATCCGTGGTCAGAGCAGATTACAGAGCCCTTACCACTACCTTAAAGTCTCACAGATTTTCCTTTCCCTCCCTCTTTCAAGTATCTAAGTCATCACCCAGAGAAGACCACCACCTAAGCCTTGTCTTTCCAATCCCTGAGCTTGGGAGCCCTACACAGCCCAGGGAAGGCAGCAGCCCCGTCATGCAGGAGGATGCACTGTAACAGCTAGCAGCTTCAGCAGTGCCAGCCCCGGAGCTCAGTGGGAAGGGGGAGTGTTCTGTAAGCTGCTGCTGCCAAAGCAGCCTCCACCAGCTCCCACCGCCTGGCCTCGCCTTCACTCAGCCAGAAATGTATGGGGAAGAGAGGAACAAAGTAGTCCTCCCCATCCATTCCCCTATGATTATCCTGTGTTTCACAAGCAGGATTATCTATCTGGATACATGGTGCCATGCAGCCAGCTTTGACTATAGAGAATAGTTGTTCCCCTCTTGGAGGATTTTCCCTTCTGTCTTCCTAAGTATTTTCAAGCTAACTTACATTCACTCAGTACGCAACTCTTTCGGTTTGGGATCTACAAAACCAAGGATGAGAACTGGTCCTTCTGATAGAAAACCGATTCCACTTAGGTGGAGTGGCATACCCAGTTCTTACACCCTACAGATCTTGTTGCCTGTTGTTCCTCTGCTTCCCCAGGGTATTGGATTCCCGCTTTGGCCTAGCCCAAAAGCGACCCTAGCCTCAGGAGCTCATAAATTGGTTCCTGATGCCATAACCCCCATATCACATTGTGGCCTGTCTAGATGCAGTAAGAGAAAGCAAAAGAAAAAATCAGTAAAAGAAACAAGGAACCTGGCTCCTCCATGAGTAGGTCAGTTTTCTTTGGCCATCAAAGCTAGAAGGACAAGCTCTTAGTCCTCATCAGCCTACCCCAGAAGCTAAAAGATCAGTTGAGGCTAATGAGAGAAGACTCACTCAAGACACGCTTTCAAAACCATACACTTTCTCCCTGACTCTCTCTCCACCTCCCCTCTTCCAGGTCCCCACAGCCTCCTGCTCAGCAGCAGCTTTCTTACTTGCTCCTGGTTAATCACCAGTGCTAGTGACCAGCAACCTTCCTTCCTGGACCAGTACCCCTAACCCTTCCTAGACACAAAAAGTTGCAAAGAGAATAACAAATTACAAAGCTAGAAACTCATCCCTGCAATATGGTAGCAGCCAGAGCTGAAAAACTAAAATTACTCCTTAAGACAGGGTGTACACCTGCAAAACAGACTGCTTTCACGGTTGCTGAATTTATTATTTAAGGAACAGATCCATCATCCATGGTTGTACTGGCAGTAATTTATTATATATTCACAACAGAAAAAAAAATAATCCCATGTACTGTCTATGAGATTTATGTTTCTAGATCACTCAAACATCTGAAAAATTCATCCTACAAACATATCTGAATATAAGACAGGGAACTGGACCTCATCTGAATACTTAACAGCTGTTAACTGTATTCTCAAGTGCATTTCCTTTCCTTGGACCAAACCAATACTTTTAGATACACTCAGTCATATCCCATTATTTATAGTCCTTCCCTGATGTTAGTCTTTCTGTGAAGCAAGGCAGTATCCTCACATAGCAAGAATCTGAACCCTTAAGTAACCAAGAGAAGCATACCCTACCATCAAACAGATAACCCAGAGATGGTTGTGCAATTTATTACTGTCTTCACATGTACCCCTTTTTTCCAGGAATGCTTCACATCTAGTTCTTGCACTGCAATCAGGCTCTGTGAGTAATGGTTCGTTCACAACTCGCACGATTTTTCCAAGTGTATTCTTGTTTCTGCAGGCTCCCACCAGGGAATCTGCATTCGCTGCCACTTGCCTGCACGCAGCTCTGCGTGCAGACAGCTGTAAGGAGGAATGTACAAGGATGTGACCTCTGCGGTGCCATGGCACAGCGATTGTAGATCATGAGTCTTGTAAACTCCATTTTACAGCTGTCTGCACACGCAGCTGAGCAGCGGGAAGAATAACACCGCAAGAATTTCAAGAGGAGATGACAATTTAGGGAATCACACTGATGGCAGGTGGAGAAACCAGGCTATGTAAGTTTTCTGGGGATAGCTGTTAAAAATGAGAGAAAGACAGACAGACTCGGGATGCATCGGGGAGACAAACCTTGAGTTTTTGAAAAGGGGAAGGCAGCCCTTACAGGCTTACTTACTACAGCCCTAACAAACATAAATCTTACCCACATGGGCACCATCCTTCCCAACACGCACACCAGGGCTGGCTATAGCACAGCTATCATGGAAGGATCTGTCATATTAAGCAGAACAGCACTTGGCAGTTTCTGTAAATTATGGCTACAGCCAGCACAGCTGGGTGCTGCAGGGGTTGACAGGCTCTGTAACACACGCACAATAGCAAGTGCTGTAAAAAAAAGTTGTCTCCAAAATGGTTCGGGAACAGACCTGAAAAATAGCTTTAAAACATATCCTTTCAACTGAGAGACTTCCGAGCAGATGGGGAGTGGTGGGGGGCGATCTGATGAACTGGGGAAGGCTGATCTCACAGTTCCTTGGCAACACCACCTGAGTCTGCATTTACTGTGCCCATGTTGGTGGGTCTTCATGCTCAATCCAGAGGCTTTATAATCTTCTCTCACTTGAAGTAAGATTTGGTGTCACAGTTCTCTATTTCCTATCCCTGTGCAGAAATGAGACCTCCTCATACTTCAGTGGCCGCAGATAATTCAAAGCAATGTCACTCCTTCCCTTATCTCTCATATGCCTCAAATGCTAAACACACCTTTTCCCACAGCCCTAATCTGGTTTACACTTCTGATTTGGGGGCATTTCAGAGGAAAAGAGTGTGCACATGGGCTTTACAGACTTAACCACATCAGAACAATCACTCTTAAATTCACTGCCACAACAAGTATACCAAACCAGACAAAATAAAGATTTGTTCATCTCCTTGCACTTGCAGGAGTTCGTTAAGCAAACATCAGAGTCATTTGAGAAGGTGAAGATGTTCCCATGCAGACTGCTTTCCTCTTGCACCTAAAAATCAAATCGTTCTTTTGATAGTCTTGGGCACCAAAAGAAATCACTCCTTTTTCAACAAAAGCTCAGAGTCCTCAGGACTTCAAAATCTGACCTAAGCAATTATCCTTTTAAAAGGAACTGTCCATTTCACAGACTCACATGGGCAAAGCCATGTGACCTTTGGAGAGAGGGGGTAAAGTGACAAGGAAAAAAAAGGTACGTCTACTACATAAGATGCTTACTAAAATCCTTGAAGTAACCTCACTACAAAAGCTTCCTTCAAACACAGCCATGGTTGTTTTTAGCAGGAACAGCAGATCCCAGCAAAATCAGCTTTTCACTGGGGAGAAACACAGGTATTCAAGAAAAATATTACAAGAGATGAGAGTCTAAATTCAGCTTACTCTCAGCAGGTTGCGAGCGCATACAGATTGTGCTGCTCAGAGGCAGGCAGCAATTGCAGCTGTGTGGTACTCAGCAACTCCTTTATGGTTGTTAGCACCGCCAGTTATTCCCCACTTACTGCACCCAGAGTTGCCATCTTACTTGCACACTTTCGCTGGGCACCCTGACAAGCCCAGACATCATGCACACGGGGACAAACCTTGCAGGGGCCTCTGCCCCAGCTTGCTCTCTCCCATTCTGGGGGGATTTATAGGAAACTCTGGCGGAGGGGCATTGGGAAAGATTTACCTTTTCTTACAGGTTTCCCCAAAACAAGCAGCATCAGATTATCCTGAATTCGTGCCTGCCACTGACTAATCAAGGCACAATTCTGCTCTCTACCAAACACCTCACAGAGATGGAGAGAGGAGGGACAGAACAGGTCTCTTACATCCACAATTCATTTAATGTCTGGGCAGGAGCCTAGGCCCAATTTTCCTCCTACCTTGGATCAGCAACAATGAGAGGATGCAGGACCAAGCCCTATTCTCACACAGTGTTTCACTTGTTAGTTTTTTAAACCACTTGCTCATTTACCAAAAGAAAAGCTGGAGTCATCTCACAGCTGAAACTATGCATCCAGCTGCGAGGTATTTCACTGATTTTGTAACAGCCGATTAAAAAGAAAAACAAATTAAAGAAGAAAAAAGGAATAGAGCAAATTTGATTCCTCATACCCTTTCTGTTCAAGTTTTTATTAATATTATAAGCTAAACAACAGGAAAAAAAGGTTTTATACAAGGGCTGTTTGGAAGTGCAGTGCTTGGAGAGAGGCTGTAGGTGTACACGATAAGTACAACATAGCAATTTCTTTCATGTAGATGTTGTTTTCACAAAACAAACCAGAGAAATGCAAACTTTTCCTGACTGGCAGCACCAGGTTGTTGCACATTTACGAATGGAAAAAAGGCACTAACCTGTAAGTTACAGAGATATCCATCACTGTACAAATTACCTGCAACATTAGACACTCATTGAAATCACTGACACACAGGTTTAGGTAAGAGGGAGCAGATCCTTTGATTACACATGCTTTGTAAAACACACTGTCTACTCCCTTGCTGGCTAGCTGTGCGGGCTGTTCCTTAAAGTGTGGAAGAGAGAAATGAAGTATCACCAAAAGGTGACTCTCTGGGATAGAAAAAAACCCTGTGAAATGACCGGCTGTGCCTTGCAGCAGGGCCAAGGCTGCTGGGGCACGCTGGCTGGGTTGGGCAGCTGTCCCAGGAGGAGCTCACAGCTCCTCCTGATAGCAGCACCATGGCTTCACCTCACTGCAGCCCTTAATAGCTTGTTGATGTAAGCCTTGGTTACAGGCTTTTTGTGCTGGTCAAACAGAAGGAGACATTTTTTAACCACAAGATTGTTTTCCAAGAAAACCCAGACTTTTTCATACCTGCTGATTTCGTATCTCCAATGCAGTGAGGTTAGTACCCAGAATCCCTCTTAAAGGTCTTCTTTGTGGTCACAACATAGTATTTAGGCAAACTGAGATAATTTTAAATCAGATTTGCTTTTCTTGATTTGGCTGTTTATTGTAGTGTTGCATTTTTGTTAGTACAGAGAACACCATTAGATCACCCACCTTCACTTTTGCTCACTGCCTTTTCTTTCAGCCTCTTGTACATTAGCACAATGCTTCAACACTTATCTTAACCCAGCATTGGCCACATTTTTAAAAGCTTCCTGTTAGTCCTTAAAAAAATGACCATTAGGGAAAGAAATGGACGTGCTAAATATCCCAGAACTGTTTAGGACGCTCTGCTAGGGATACAGTCTTGAAAATTATACTTCAATATCATTGCTGATGATAATGTAGTTTAGCTATTTCTAAGCAACCAGGATGCCTTTAGATGTTGCTCTTTGGATCTGTGGACATCATTACAATCTCTAGCCCGCAGCAGAAGCGTTCTTTGAATTCCACTTCCTTTCTGTCAAATACTAATGCTTTATATTAGACCTTTTTGTGGATTCTCCTAATTCATTTTCAACTACTGATTACAGCAGGACCCCGTTGGGCTGCACGGCTGTACCACTCCAGTACCAAGCAGAATAGATTGCATGTGCTCACAGCAGCTCACAAGGATGCCTGAACACACCGTGCCATCCCAAAGCGTGCCAAGTACTCTTTGCCTCCTGTTTTAGGATTAGCCTATTCATCAAAAATATTTTGTAAGCTCTTTCCCACATGTACCTAAATACTGACCTATATGAAGGATACAGAAACACTCAATAATGAGGGCTGCCAGTTTTCTTCCTTTCTAGGATTTCTACTTTTGTCTTGTTTGTTTGTTGTTGTTTATTTAACTTTCCTCACCATATTGTCGCATGACAACATTTTTTGTTATCTTAATATAGTAACCTATTGATAACATCAACACACTAGGAATTACAATTATACTTTCCTGTCTGAGGCATTTATCTGATGCTGCTATTTGAGCTGCCCTAATTGGGGTAGATTGACCCTACTTTTATACCAGCATAGCCTTTTATGTTAGATCCTTGTATTCGCACAGGGTTGTGCTGGCAGTGCCTGGGCTCCCTCAGGCTGCCCAGAGGCTCTGGGGACAAAGTATATCAACTGGGTTTTCTGAATTAGTTGTGCTTGCTCCCATGCAACAAACTTAACAAAGAACTGAAGCAGAGATGAAGACTGTGAACATTTTAAGAGGAAGAGAAAGTAAATTAAGCAGGGATCTTGCTAGACAGAGACCAAAGCAGGAACAAAAATTCTTTGTAGTGCTGTAGATTTCAGACAAAACCTAAATACCCAGACCAGCTTCCTGTCAGAATATAAACTGCACGTACTTTGGCTATTTTCTCATCACTTTAAAGCCAGCATCATATTTGTTACAATGACAGCATATTTACTAATGAAAGCACTCTGAAAGACATTTTGGGAATAGAAACAGGATTTTACCAGACTAAATTCACATTGCACAAACACCCATCTTTAAATACAGTTGTCTGTACCCCATGCATTATTGAAAGAAATCTGAGGTAGCTCCCATATTACATCCTTAAAAAAAAAGGCAGGAATTAGCCAGCTCCTCTTCCACTTGAGGAGAATGTGAACTTCTGATAAAAAGTTCGCTTTTGTTGCTGTGCCAAGTACTAGGCCCAGAACCTGGGAGAATTAATAATAAGAATGGGCTGAAGACACGTGATTTAGCTAGCTGTGCTTGCAGTTCGACTCCTTAACAAGGTACAGCCTGACCTTAGGTGACTGTGGCTAAAAAGAACAATTATAGAGCTCAGCAGTGGAAAAAAAAAAAAAAAAAAGTAAGATAAAAACAGACAGATGGGAGCCATATAACTCAAAGAATTTAAAGTGTTCAGCTAAATTATGCATATTAAAATACACTACAGCCAAGCTTTGTTAACTGCTTCAGTGAAAAAAAACTTCTGAAGAGGTTACGGAAGCCCTGGATTTCTTCTAGAACGGTTGCTATAAGTGCTTTCTTTTATCTCCTGAGTAGCAAATAAAAGTAAACTTTCATTTATCTGAAGTTATATAGCCCTATCACAGACATACTGGAGCACATCATAAATATTGCTTGATTTATGATCCTAATTCCTTACAGATGGGAAAACATAAATTGAGTGACTAGCCCTAAGTCACCTAGGAAGTATTTCTCATTGCCTAGAAGTAAGACTGTAATCTGACCACCTTCACCACAGTATCCACCTTTTGAATCTTCAGTGTTTTCTGGGAAATGGTATATCCGAGATAGTCAATATAGCCAAGGAAATTTCCATATTTTTGAAGTACTTCTAACACAACCTACAATTCTGCAGTGAAGTTCTGCCTCTCCTAGAGTTAGCACATCTTGGTCAGCACCAGTGAAAATCTGCTTGGTGTCAATCACAGACTTGAACTGTCTAATGTTCACCTAAAAGGCTTCAAACACAACAAATTTCTGATATTTATTTAAGATTGCACTTCTCTGAAGGTCAATATATCATGACAATGCTAGTAATAGTCAATGAAGTGAAATGGGAATAGGTTTACCCCTATAAAAGGAATGTCTCCCAGCTTTCTTACAAATGGGAACCACTGCAGAAAAAGTAGCTGGTACACTGAGGAGACACGTGCAGTTAGTTTACTTGGTTTCTGATTTGCATATGGGGAATAACATGACACTTTTGAGGAAGCTCAGAAACCCGCAGAGAACCTCTCCTCATCTGTACAAGGAAATGGTTCTCATCTCCATCTATTTTCTTAACTCTGATGGTTTAAAAGACTTCCTAATTCTTGCTGAAACATTGAACTGTTGGCATTTTCTGCATAACAGCTGGATTCCTGCTCAAGAGCCAGACTTCTGTCAAGATGAGCAGCCGGCACAGAGGTGTGCTGGCATGCTCTCTCCCAGCCCGCTTTTGGCTCTCTGCAGCCAAATCGCTTGGAGCGCTTGGGTGCTGGTACCCAGACAAGGGCCTCTAGGATCTGAAGTCATTGAAGATGATTCTGGTCCTCTGTGTGATGTCTTTCAAATGTTGTTTGTGGGCACAGAAAAACACCAGAGGCATGTCTTTGGGATACAGTCATCAAAATGCAGGCGTCTTGGGACACTGGCAAATGCCCGCTGCAAGCCACAGAACACAGGCCTGCTGCCTGCTGATCTGCTTTGGAGAAAATTACTAGGGTTGAGGGAATTTATTTTGCGCTGTACTTCAAGGGCCTCCTGTGGCCAGACAGACAGGACAGATGCAGCTGGAGTGCTCCCTCCCCTTCCTGCTGTAGAGCAGAGCCAGCGTGGCCAAGCACAGCTCTCTAATGTCCCGGGATGGCTCACTGCACTGCCCTGAATACGGTGTTCATGGGGACAATCCCCAACCCTTCCACATCCCAGCCAGACAGTCATGGAACTGCTGGGTGACATCCACAGCCATGAACCAACCTTAATTCTTCCCATTTATTGCAGCTCTTTAGTTCTCTTCCAGAGCGCGTTTCCTGAGCATTAAGTTGCATGAGTTTAAAATGGGGCTTGGCTAGCCAAGGTGGATGGACCCTGACAAAAAGCTTTTAAGCCTCCTCTGTGTAAACACCTGGTATTTTAGGGGAACATGTTAGAGCATGACAATAGCTCCTTGCACTGGCACAACAGGTTACTGACTGTAATTCTCAACAAAGACAATAGATTCATGTAACGACAAAATGTAACACATTTATAAGAAGATTCGGTGTTACGTACAAAGACAAAGCTGCGTATTAGCTGGGGCTGGGAACCCAATTACACTGGCAAACGGCTCCCTCCTCACATAAGCAGCTGCGGTGGAGGTCAGCTCATCCTCTCAGATACCCATGCTGTCTCAGTCAGACAAGCATGTACCATGACCTGAGCCAGCCCATCAAGCACTGATGCCAAACAGGAGACACAAGGCAAAGAGCTTCCAAATAAGGGGAGAAAGAAGTCAGGAGAATTTAGAAGGATCAGAACAAAAATTTTGTAACATGATTCAACTCTCATCAACACAGCCTACACTGTGCTGCCTTTGCCTCATTTATCCTATAACATAAGAACAAAGCTAGAACCAAAGAGACAATTAAAAGGAAACCATGCTATCTGGACAGGACGTCTCTTCTTATGACCAACCTTTGGAAACCACAATAATTTATAATTGAAGTAAAAAGTACACTGAAACCCCTGTAGCCAGCTGCACTGGCTACAGGAAAGAATTCAAGATGCATACAGTAGGTGATTGGTGCCTGGATATATTACTGTTTTTTGAGATACATGTTGTCCCTTAAACAAAAAGGAAAATTCTATGAGATGATGCTTAAATACCCTTTGGAATATGCCCTGACAGAGCTCTGTGAACCATGCAATGAAGGAATCATTACAGTTAGTTCAGTTTTAGGGAGTCCATTAGTACAATTGAACGAGCAAGTTTATGGAACAGAATAATCTACAAGTTTGGGATCTCTTCGTAGAAAACAAGCTCTTTTTTACTGTAAATAGTGTGATACTTGTCTGAGTAGTGGCTTACTGCAGAGCACTGTCTCGTTAGCCCACCTCTGGGCATAACAAGTAGTTGTCCCTTGTGTGGAAATGAAAACAGAAGTTAATGAACTAATTAATTCACTCAGTGTTTAAAAATCCCTCCTTCCTATCCCCTCCTGCCCATGACTCCTATGTAAACTACGTAGAGAGCAGCCTGATTCCCCTGCGTCTCTGACTTTGAGCATATTCACAGTGCTCCCTCTTCATACAGTTATCTTTGATGTAAAGCCACTGTGTGCTGGCTACTAACTCTACCTAAATCCATTATAGGCACTCTTTGTATAATATGCACCTTGCTTTGGCATGCAAAACTTTTGGTTCCCAAAAACACGATAGGATGGCTTGAGTAACCACCAACCAGACATGCTGGAATGCCTGAAAGTGTCCAAGATTAGTCATTTGGCAGCAGTCCTGGGGAAATGCAGCTTTACATATCCCACTCTGGACAGAAAGGTTTAGTGCTTGGGACCTTCCGGCAGGCCTGAACCCAGCTCCTTCCCTTTCAGTGTGCAGCTTATCTTAGATCAGACATGGTTACATCAGCTAGAGATGAGATGCAATTGCCACAAAATCCTAGATCCTTCACTTTTATCAGATCTGCCTCCAGCATATTCTTTTCTTCACCAAAAAGAAGAAACTCAAAACAATAAAAAGACCCTTGGCCTTGATTTTTTTTTTCTAGAGAATTTCAGCTTCTGTGTTTGTCAACTGAAAGGAAAATGTATATGTTACATACACATCGATCAGCAGTCTGGTGGGTGTTTGTATATTGTACAAGAGATCAAAGGTTACAGAAGTGTCATTCTAATATGAGGGCAACAAAACAAGGTTACTGAAGAGTAGCATGTGTGTTCATCAGCTGTAAATCAAGGCAAATGCAGGATTGCATTGAGGTGCTACAGAACTGACAGGACCGAGAGGCACCCACACTTCTTTGGTCAATGAAACTCGATGCAGGACTTACATGGACACATCTTGCAAGAAGGGCCAGCACCTGTACCTAACTGCACTTCTACCAAGGGATCCAGCTGCCTACATGTGAAGTAACATAACATATTTCTATGCTCATCCACGTGAGGCAAGAGTGCACAGCACAGAGTGTGCCATCACTTTAAGCAAGCCAGCACATCCAGACCAGCAGCTCGGCCCTGCACAGAGACCGCTCAAGAATAACTCACAAGCAACACAGCTGGAGCAACATGGCCTGGCTCCTAGGCTTGGGGTGCTTGACTCTCAAAAGGACCAGTGTGCTTGAGCTTAGTGCTGAGCTGAGACAGAATTAGTCCCACTGTTTCAGGAACTGGCATGCTCACCATGAGACCACGGACCTGGGCATCACACCGCTGTGTAGGGCTGTCATGGCCTCAGCGCTTCTGCTCAGAGATGGGGGAAATAAACCAGTTAAAACATGCAGAAATTGGCAACTGTCTTCATGGTTTTTACGTACTAAGCTGCAGAACTGGTGCCAAGTGCTCCTGCACTCAGGACTGCACAGATGATATTGCTCCTTCAGTGTATGACATTCATGTAGCATTCCAATGGCGAAAGAAACCAGCACAACCGAATGGATGAATGGAAAAACAAATTGCTTCAAGTTGATTTAAAGGAGATATTTAGTCATGCATGGGAAGGAAAAAAGAGAATAGGTGACCGAAATAGAATGAAGCAATTGGAATCAGCTGATGTTTGATGAAAAGAAAGATATTTTCTGGGGTGAGAAATTTAAAAGCCTTGAGTATTTTGAAAGGGCAAAATTATGGATGATTTTTTAATCCTTTAAGTGGCGCCAGGTTATCCAGAATCCACACCAGAAAGGTTTCCAAAACAGTTTATTCTAGAACTAAGCCAAAACCTTCAGCCAACTCTGGAAAACCTTAAAGTCAGACTAACATTTTGTAAGCTCATGTCAATGTTGAAAAATTGCTCCAGTTGAAAGCATGAGGGAACAGTTTTGCAAAGGAGCCCCTGAGTTTTACCCTGTTTATATGATTTACAATAAGAAAAGGCGGAAAAGGAAAATAAAATCATTGATAGAAAAAAAAAAATAGAAGGCCTGGGTTGCATTTTCTGACAGAGTTATTATTATCTTTCTATTTCTCAAAGAGTGGACAAGCTTCATGCTGTACAGGAAGCAAGCATAGAGGTTTCCCTTACATGAGCTCACTTAGCACACAGGCGCAGGAGATGTTTCCTCAGTCCTGTCCAGAGCACCTCATGACTACAAATGTGACAAAACCAATTTTATTGCTCCAGCCAGTGCCCAGATCACACCAACTACCATTAAAAATCTCTGCCAAAATGGCAGCTCAGACAGCACAGTTACCCCCCAACTGGTAGGAATTGAAGTGTCAAACCCAACAGGGCACACAAGAAACTCTGTTGTGGGCACCAACAAATGACTTGCCCAATGCAACCTTTTTTTAGGCTTTGCATAAACTTTTGGGCACATCAGAGGCATCCTAGTCATTCACATTTCTGGGTCATCAGCTGCTCTTTATGTGCTATCAGTATCTTTTTTTTTTTTTTTTTTTTTTTTTAAACCTGACTGAAAAAGGTTAGTGAGTAAATGACACATACTACTTTGTCCCCTTAGTAAATCACTGGCAGACATGAATTGGCATTTTGAGATGTATGGACACAGGTAGGAAGCCAACCAGACAGTATATTACTACTTTTCTTAGCAAGTACTGATGTTTTGTTTCCATGAGTGTTCGTGTATTTTTAAGTCACAAGAAGCATGCTGTAATAAGCAAATACGAAGTCAGACACTTATGGCTATATAAAGCTGTAAGAATAAGAAAAGAGGAACTATGGAAATCCATGGCATCTAGGAAACACTTTGGATATGAGGTCTGAAGACAGTGTACACTGCCAGCCTGGCAGAGAGAACACAGTTATCCCAAATAGAAGCCTAAGAAAATAGAAAATCGGTAAGTACTCAGTTAATCCCCAAAATACAATTTGTGGGGAACCAAATCTATTTTGAAATTCAAGCCAAATTTGGGAAACGATTGTGAACACAGACTACAATTCAAACCAGAAATGTATAGCATATTCAAATATGCTTTGAGCAGAAGGGTTGGACTAGATCATCTACAGAGGTCCCTTCCAACCTCAACTATTCTGTGATTCTGTCAAATGTTTTGCTTTGGTATTTACTAAATGAAATGGTTTGGGTTTGATTTTTTTTTTCTTTTCCAAAATCGAAGGGGACAAAAATAAACAGCTTATAAAGCAATACCAGGCATTCTGTTTGGGACTAAATAAAAACATTCTGGAAAATTTAAGAATTTTCCTCCTGAACCCCCTCAATTTTCTCAAAGGGGCTTCTGATTTTAGTTTAATTAGACCTATGTTTATTTTTCATATTTGAGGGGGAGGAGTCAGAGAGCAAAACAAAACACTCACCATTCATCCAGCTTTGCTCCCAACCCCTATTTTCTTACTCACAGAGGGAAAAACTGCAGAGATGATAAACCCTTTCAGATGCACCCCAGTTTCTTCAGAGCTGAAGGTGCAGAGCAGGCATCTCTGCAGCCAACAATAACAAACACTAACATCAACTTTATACGTTTCCATGGCCATGGTGCCCCAGAGATCTCCTCTTTCATCCACATGCTCCTCCCCTCCAGAGCCACCTCATCACCAGGGATAGGGCAGTTCGGATACACTCATTTCCTTATAGATTTTGTTCCAAGAGAAAAAAATAATAATTCCTTGGGTCTATTTACCTATCCTGTGTGGTTACCAGTGGAAGAAAAACTATTTGGTTAAAGAGCAGAGGTAAGTAGCACAGGGAGCACCGTTGCACAACCAGCAGCCACCAGGATCAAGCTAGTGTCCCCAGGGCTGTATAGGCAAAGCAGAGCAGTATTTTCCTATAAACACTAAAACCACTTTCAGTTAAGTTTTGTGCTTGGGCTGGCATGGGAGGACAGGGCACCGGCAGATCACCTACACCAGAGACTGATTTGAGTCCGTTTTGGGTAGATGATCGCTTCAGCCGGCCACGTGTTCATGGCCAGCACTGCAAAAGGTGCTGTTGAGGTTAATGGGACTGACAGGAGGCTAGAGGGGCACCCTCAGGAACAGAGGGCAGAGGGAAGTACAGGATCTGAGTATCTGCAGGCTTTGTGGCAGCGGAGCATTCTCTCCATGCTGTGTGCCCATCTATGTCCCAGGCATGTTTGTTAGCACACAGTCCCCTAATTGTGCCTGGGACCCCAGCGGGGTAACCTCACAGCGCACAGCAGACCTGCTCCACTATGAAACACTTCTTGCCAAGGTAGGCAGGGTCCAGGTGACCATTTACCTGTTTTTAATACTAAGGGTCTTGGAGTTATCAGCTAAACCACTGGTTGCTCTTAGGACATGGATCTATTGGAGAGGATCCAGAGGAGGGCCAGAAGGATGATCAGAGGGCTGGAGCACCTTTCCTATGAGGACAGGCTGAGGGAGTTGGGTCTGTTCAGCCTGGAAAAGAAAAGGCTCCAGGGAGACCTTACATCAGCCTCCAGTACCTGAAGAGGGCCTACAGGAAAGCTGGGGAGGGACTTTTTATAAGGGTGCGTGGTGATAGGACACAGGGCAATGGTTTTAAACCAGAGCAAGGTAGATTTAGATTAGACATCAGGAAGAAGTTCTTTACTCTGAGGGTGGTGAGACACTGGAATGGGTTGCCCAGAGAAGTTATGGATGCCTCTTCCCTGAAAGTGTTTAAGATGAGTCTGGATGAGGCTCTGAGCAGCCTAGTCTAGTGGGAGGTGTCCCTGCCCCTGGCAAGGGGTTGGAACTAGATGTTCTTTTAGGTCCCTTCCTACTCAAACCATTCTACGATTCTATGATTTCAGTCTCTGATAGAGCTGGTCAAAATGTTTCCATCCAGCAAACTTCTTCTGAAGAAAAAAATTAGTCTTTTATTACTCTTAAGAAAATCTCCATCTTATCAATTAAAAAAAAAATGTATAAATTTCAGAATCCCAAATTCTTTTTTATTTTCAGTTAGTTGAGTGCTTTTTCTTTTCTTTACTCCATCATCCCACTCTTCTTACCTTCCCTTTGCTACTACCGGGTACCATAAGGAAAAGTAAGTGGGCAACAGAGCTCACAAAATCAAAGTCAGCCGTACCTAAAACAAGCTGTTCCTGGCAGCGCAGCACATTACCGTGCCATTAGAGGGAAGCTGTTTTGCTGTGCATTCTGCCAAAGGTCCTTATACTACAACAGAGAATACAATTCCTACATATAGGAATTAGCCTATTCAACTCTGAGGTTAGGATCACTCATTTCCTTCTGACCCATCTAGTCCACAGAGAAAAGCAAGCCAGGGTCTCGCTGTGTGCCCTCAGAAAAAGTACCTAGAAAACTGCTTTCACTTGGATACATGGTCAACACAAATGCTCTGCGTGCCCTATTTATTTTAAGGAATAGACAGTTAGGCCTGTAATCAGTACCTGCAACAAGCTAAGGGAGTTGATTTGCAGTCTCATTCTCAGGACAGGGCTTATACATGCATCGGGGAAAAATGTCAGCCCCCCATCTCACTCAAGACACCTGCTGCTGGTAAAATATCACTGCTGTGCATTTGTGCAATACCACTGTTTCATCTCTTCTATATATAAAAAAAAATCTCGGACCTCTGCTGCAAACAGGAAAGAGCTTCACCACACCTAGAAAAGAGGTTGAGATTGGTACAAATAGGGGAGCAGGCAGGGAATGGGAAAAATGCCTGCCTTGGGGAGGGGAGGCAGTGGAGCTCAGCTCATCATATTAGCACTTGTTTGCTCACACAGACACACTTCGGTACAAAGGAAACCAAATTTCTATTATAATCTCACATCTTTGTACTAGGCTCGTGCGTATTAATTCCTCTTGATTGACACATGGACCAGCACATTTTTATCATCTTGTTAATTGGGTATTCTTGCAGCAATACGTGATGTAGTTTAAATAAGCCAGGTTAAGTCCTTGTGTACACAAGGAAGCTATTACAAGAAAAGGCAATGCTGAAACTACTTTTTGCAAGAAGTAACTAGATATTGAGTGCCTTATATGCTTTGGAAAATTTCACTTCATTTATATAACTTTTTATGACCCTCTGATTAGCATGACATGGTGTTGTCCCACCAGCCATGACCGGTTTGGCTTGAAAGTCAAGATTTTGCAAGTGGGACTAGCACAAAGCCCTGAGGCTCTAAACTTGCAGGCAACTTGGTACCTTCATTCTGAGGGGGCGTCTCCTTTATATGGTGTGTACTGGTCATTCAAAATACTGACTGCTCTTGAGGCTACTGCTTAGATGCACAGCAGTTCTTGGCAGACAGGACTGCTGAATTACCATGGCCCTGTAGAGAAAAAGGTCCTTCTTCCCCAGGGCACCGAAGGAGAAGACGTCAGCACAGCCATGGAGGAAGAGCGCTGGTACCAAACAAGGCTGCCCAGCCCCAGATAGACACTTCACTGCACAGCTGACCCCGCCACCCAACCTCCCAACAGAATTACATTTGCAAAAACATCTGATTTGCAGAAACACCGATCAGTCCCAGTTCCTACCGATATCAGCATAGACTACAAGCACTGGGATACTGAAAAGCCGGAGCAGTATCACCAGCCTGTGCCTCTGTCTTCCCCCATTTACGAGTGTGGCTCAGCCTCTTAGTGACCATAACTGAGTCTTTATGAAGCTCTTGGATGAGTTTTACTGCAAAACAAAGTTAAGAATGAACATGCATGATTACACCAGCACAATAGCCTAAACTTAACAATCGCTTCCTGTAATTGTCTGGCACAGTCTGTAGAAAGAACCACCATCTCATGATAAATCCTTGTTGGTCATTTACCATCATTAATCTATACTGTCAGAATGAATTAGGTGCAGAGGAGCATGTTAATTACAATGCAGATGACACTCTAGCTTTAATTATCATGACTTCAAAGTAAACAGTGTCAGTTAATCGACCTCGATCACCATAAAAGGTTGTTAGAGGAAAGCGCTATTCAGCTGACGGTACTGCTGTCCACCTTGCAGGGTCTGCAGTTACAAGGCCGGCATTGTATCACTACTTTTCCAAATCGCTCTCTATTTCTGTCCATATTAGTCAGGTCTATGGGACACTTCTTCCACCACCTATGACATGCCTTAAATTAGGGGTGACCAGTTTTGTCAATATGGAGCAACCTAGCTTTATTTATAGAACACTTCAGATTAAACAGCAAAAGCTCCCACTGTTCTTTTATGCCTTTTCATTTTGCATTTAACAGCTACTTATTCATTTTCCTTACCAACGAGGGCTATGTTTTTACAGCGCGTGGTTCCCATTTCAATATTATTTTATGCCATTTTGTGGAGGGCTAGGATTATGGAATAAACCTAAACACCTGGACAGTTCGAAAGGCACTGGGAGTTACAGGAGTTAGCTGTGTCACAGAGGCCCCCAAATCCGCTCAGATAAATGTAGCCCTTTTGTTACTGTAGCACCCATCAGATTCCTTCTGAGATTCTCCACGTGAATCCCAGCAGGCAGGTTGACTGCTTGCCCTGGCTGTTATCGGCATTAGGCTTCTGTCAAGAACAGATGAAGTTGTTCTCCATATCTCCTGCAGACAGGACAAGAGGAGCTGGGTTCACACAGTGTGGAAAAAGCACAGTAGGAAGAAACACTCTAACGCTAAAGCTATAATAGCACTGGCTGCCCAGTGAGGGTGCAAGGTCTCCAGTAGCAGAGGCTTTAAGAAGCCAGGGTATCCACTGCAGTGTCTGGAGCTCATATAGCCTCTGGGGTGCTGGGTGTCACTCTGGTTTATTTTCTGCTGCTTGATACACCTTTTGGAAAAACACCCTTAATATCCCCGCAAACTGGTGCGCAAAATGCAAAAGCCTAAGAAGATACAGGTCACCTGTGAAATGTCCTGCTTTGCTCTCTCAAGCAGAGCAAACCAAGGAAATAAGGAGTTACATAAATAAACCAATAAAGTAAAATTAAGGTGGGGAATTTAATCACTCGGGAGACGGGAAATTCAAGGCGATGGTACCCATGGCAACTACTATTTGACCGCAGTGTATGGAACATTAACCTTAACTCCATATGCGGAAACAGAAAAAAAATTATGGAACATATCCCGTATGAACGTGTATTTCATGCAGAGGATACTCCCTCTGCAAGGGCTACTGTGAAAGCAATAATTAAATTTCCAGACTGCAAAGCGGGTAGGTTCATGCTCAAGCAGCTCTTCCGAGACACAAGCTAATTCCACCATGCATTGCTCCCAGCTCAATCCCACAGTTTAGGCAGGGAAGATTCAAGGCCTCTGTTTGACCATAGTATCACATCCTGCCTTATAAGCTTCTGGCTGCTGTTCAGATTTTGTTTTGAAAATTGCCATCTGTTGATTTAGGGACTGTTGTGATGTTTCTTTCAGTTGTTGGGTCAACAAGAATTCAGCATTTCTTGTATGTTTTCCTTTTAAGCAACTAAAGCAACATTCATCGTTCAACAAGGCAGAAGTCCAGCTCCTGCTGGGTGAGCAGTTTATTTGAATGTGAGAACCAGATTATTGCTGAGTTAGACAGCAAACAAGTTATCAAAACCTGAGAGAGTTTTGTGCTTGTCTTGAGCTGAATTTTTAACCCCAGGCTGGGTGCTGAAGAGTCAGATTACTTACAGAAAAAGCCAAAACCAAAGCCAGCCAGATAGACAGTAATCCTGTGGATGGAACAGTTGTCCTTAACATTTCAATTTTTACATGATTTTGGACAATTGCTGACTTGTATATCTATTTTTGCTAAAATTTGGCAGACAAAAATTTATGAATATAGAAACCAACAGCAGAAATCTAACATCTGAGAAGACTAATTGTAATTGGGGTTGGAGGTGGGTGGCTATTTAAAAAAGAATCTGTTTGATAGAAATTCCTTTTATCTTTTTATTTTTGTCTTTACTTATTATTTTTATGGGACACAGAAGCAGGCAGTCTGCTTGGGTTTGACACACACACCCCCACATCCTCCTCCTGCCTGACTTTGGAGTTGCCATGTGCTATCCCCTCCCAGGGTCAGAGGCACGTTGAAGAGGGACAGAGACCCTTTGTGCCACAGCCCACAAGTGAAGGAGGTGTCTCTCTGCTGGGGCTTGACTACTCCCCAGCACAGCCCTGCCACACATCTTCCCTGGGATTAGGCAGAAAGAGGTCCAAGAAAGGATCTTGGACCCTCATGCCAGTCAGAGGCAGTATGCTGGGTACCAGTGCTTGCATGCAGCCAAACCCAGCACCCAGCATCCCCCACAAAATTTTTCAGCAGGAGTGGGGCCAGAATCTCACCTAGCCCATCACTCCTAACAAAGTGATTAAACCCATCCAGAGGGCCGACGAGCGTAGCTCAGGTCTGACCTCTGTCACCACTTCACAGGCTGACAGGACAAGGCCAAAATCCAGCCATGCACATGGAGGGGCTGATGGAGTCAACAGAGTAGCAGCACACTCCTGGGCAGGCTCAGATGCCCATGTGCTGTGGGATGGTGGGTGTCTTTGCAGGTTCCCCATCCCTGCTCAATACCTCACCACACAGTAGGGGGTCTGTTTGCTCAGATAGGGCTCCCTGTGGAGGCAAGGAGGGGAGCAGAGTGAAACACAACAGAACTCTCCTCTCAGAGCAGCAGAGTTCTTCTGCAGTACTGTGCAGAAGGCTGCCATCCAGTAGTTCTAGACATGCTTTACTGAGTCAAGGCCACAGTTATCTCGCAGCAATTCAAAGCGAGGAGATCTCCCACTGCAGAGACTGGAGTTTCTTTCACTTGCACTTCAAATTAAGAGTGCTCATACAAACTCCCTCTGACAGAAAACTCTCCCCAGGACCATAAAAGCCAGAAAGAAATCATTTTACACAAGGGAAAAAAAAAAAAAAAGTATAAGGTAGGCTTCTTGCAATGAGAGCAACAAAAACAAGAGGGGTGCCAGGGTCAGACCAGATGATTAAGAGCCGTGTTGTAACACCAGTATCCTTCAGAGGACATCCCGCTCCAGGGAAACAGAGGACTCCCCACAGCAGAGCTGCCCTTTGCTCCTAGAGACACAGGCACTCTCCTCCAGCAGGGTTTGCCATTGCTAGTGCAAGCCCCAGACCAGGTTCGTGAGGGCTGGGCTGAAATTACCAACCTCATTTCCAGAGAGCTGTTAGTAACCTTGGACTCTTCTCACTATAAGCGTCTTAAATGTGAGCTATTGCTCATCAGGGGGAAATCAGGATTTGACACTGCACAGCAATGAACAGCTGAATAGGACAAATCCTATAAAATGCCTCTGCATATATTTTCACAGAAGTCATGGTAGGTTCAGGAAATAATCTGGCCAGACACTACCACAGTATCTGTGTATTAACCTGAGTTAAAGGAGGTTTGAATAGTGCTGGAAAATCCCTCCCTCCAGATGATTTCCATTTCTGAATCTCTGCCCTGCTGTTTATGGAAAGGTGAAGAAGTACAGTGATGAGGTGCATGTGTTTCTGAATGCAGTACTGTTACCTTTCTACTTTAACAGCTTACGCTAATGACTTTACCACCCATATTTATTGCTAATCTAGATCAGCACTGGGGGAGGAGGAGGAATCATTTCTGCCACAAAGTTTGTACTAAGTCAAGATACTGTTTTTTCTTCATCACATGAAAGGCATAGCCCATGCAGACTGTTTTGCAGCCTGTTAATAGCTACAAGTCTCTCTTTTTTAGGAGTTTGCTCTTATTTCATACAAGTGCTCACTTTTTACCTGGCATCTCCTCTGTAGAGCAGGAAACACTGCCTGAGCTGCAACACAGCAGCAAAATTGAAGCGCTCAGCAAGCTCCGCTGAACTGGGGTTTGAGAAGTTTCCTCAAAAGCAGCACAAGTGACTTTGCCAGCTAATCTTTCCAGCCTGCAGCTAGAGTGCAAAGCTTAGCTGTGGACCTGTGTCAAAGGTACATTTGTTAACACATTTCCCCTGGAGTGCTAATTAACATTTACATCAAGTACTGTGAGAGCAAAAAAGCTTCAACACAAACACTGCTGGGAAATGCAAGGAGCAAATTCTCTCTCCCCTCTGATGCAGAGTACTGTTTGCCCTTCAGGAGCTGGTGAAAATCCAGTTTGTTTTGTAATCTTCTGGTCACTAAAATCAGATATTTCTGGAAGTTAATAACTAACCAGCTTCTTTTTATTTAAAAGCCTACAAGTGCATTTAAAATTCTATGAAAGCAAGGCCCTGCTGGCACTGGTGCGAGCCAGCCTGCGCGTATGTCTCTGCTGTCACAGCACTGGCACCCTCCTAATTACAGCAAATGACAATATTTTATGATTTTATACTAAACAGAAATAAAAGAACATCAACACACTTTTGCTTGCATCTTGAAACAAGATTGAACCCTCTTAAACTAAACACCAAGATGGGAAACACAAACACAAATATCTGTAGCTGGATATTCAACTGCCACATTTTGGGATGCTGAGAAAAAGGCTCTAATGAGTAACATTTGTACCCACTATACCGTACAGACAAAGTTTTTCTGCAAACACAAATTTGCACTTGAAAAAATGTGAAGGCAGTTGCTGAATGGCTGGTTAATGAGCTATTCTAAATGTTATTTCTCAATACTTACAGAGAAAAATGTGCTATCCCATTGAAGTAAAATTTTAAGAGTGTAATCAATAAAACTAAAATACAGTTGAAAAAATCCTGTAGGTTTTTCCCAGGAGTAAAAAAAAAAAAAAACAAGAAGAAAAAGTATGGGTTTTTTTTCAGTTTTTAAAGGAAAACCAAGAATGTCCCAGGTTTACAGAAGAAAAATCATATTCTATGAGCCATGAAACAGTGGCATGCAAAACTTAACCTATTCTGTGAACTTTGAGGCCATAATAGAGTGTATATTATTATTCAATATATTTCTAGCACAACCATGCATCCTACCTAGACTCCCATGAACTCAAATTTCAGCATCTAAAAATGTGGCAATATTCTTGAAAAAAGGCATGTTTGCAGATGTACAAAAATTTAACTGAGCAAGGGGTACAACTGCATGCTGCTTCCAGAAATCAATTTCTAACTCTCTGCCTCCACAGAAATCAGGATCTGAGATGAATAATATATACTATGAAAACACAGACGTTTTGATTGCAAACTGGTCTAGAGTTCTGAATGTATTTTTGTTGTTGTTGCCCACTTGCCAAATATTTGGGGTGAATAATTTTCAGCCTCCGTGTTTACAAACTGCTCTCATTGTTTTGTCCTTTTTTTCTCTACTTTCTTTTTTTTTCTTTTTTTTTTTTTGAGTGTTGTTCGCTTCTGCCTTTTAACTGGATATCCAACTTAGTAAACAAGAAAATAAAAATAGCAAACAGCAAATGCAGCAGCGATGCATATTTTTGTTGGAGATACTCAAGTGAAGGACCCTAAGCACTGAGAACGACTGGCAGGGTTGTACTGTGGGAGATGTACCAAGGAATCAGTTCCAAGCAGATGTTCCAACAGGACAAGGTGACTGTATTTCTCTCACTTGACCAGCTCTTGAATCCAAACATATTTTCATTAGATACACACATTTCTGTATTCACTAAGAATATTTTTTAACAAGTAGCAAACACTCAGATATTTTTCGGATTTCCAGTTTCCTAGCTCCATGTCATAATTTCCAGTAACTCCTATCAAGAAAAGGCAATTCTGAGCTAAAATCTAAACTGCCACATTTCTGACACGATCTCCCAGAGACTTTTTGTACAAAGCATGAGTGTCTCAGCTGAAATCCTGGCCTCAGCACAGGCAATGGCAAAACTTGTGAAGACAAAAAAAACCCACCAGTATTTTTTGGTAAACCAAAATGGAGGTAGAATGCCCAGCTCCCAAAAAAACTACTCGCTTAATTTCATGTAACAGGATGAGATTAATATAAACATACTAACCTGTCCAAATTGGAAATCTTTCAAATTTCAAGCACAGGAAACAACAAGTTTTTTTTTTTCAGACAGGATGTCAGAGTTACCCCTGTGGTTCTATGTGAGCTGAGGACAATGTTGTTACACCAGATCAAATTACAAACACAAGCAAACAGAAAACAATCTCTGAACGTCACTGCTCCGGACTTGACAAGAAGCACAGCTGACCCAGTAGGAAGGTTACGCGCTCTCCAGCGAGCTCGGCGAGAATATGAGGGGTTTGCTGCTGGACATCGAGTTCCATGCAGTTAAACTGTCAATTTGTTTGCCCAAGTTAATGCTTATCTTACCCTATGCTTGCTGTGGTTTTACTAAACATGTTTGACCTGTAAATCTTAAAGCAGGGGCTTTGCTAAAATTATAAGAAGTTTCTGGCTTTTCCAAGCACCTAAGAAAACTATTTTGGTAATTTCCACAGCACGGAAACCTGTAGTTACTCAGATATTTGAAAATTCCAGTGAGGTGGATGACAGTCGCTTAACCGCACACATTACCATTTCAGTTCTATTTCTAATGTGTTAGCACAACCTCGCTCTAAGGAATTTCCAAAGTTGTTTACAAAGGCTGTTGCAGAGGTTGTGTTCAGTCTGGTCCAAGGGCAATGGTTTACTGAAGTCACTTGTAAACAGCAGAAAGAGATAATATTTTCTGTAATTGGGGGGAAAAAAATAAAAAGTCCTCACCTTGCACCAAGGACCATTAGGGACAGGGCTGGCTTCCAAAATATCTGCTCCTTCATTTTCTTCCATGTCTGATTAGTTGCAAAACTTTGGTTTCAAATGAAATACTTTAAATCACCCTCCAGGCAAAACCAAAGCAAACCATACAGGCTCTAGTATGCCAGTTTGCAAAAGCCCTGTAGTAAGCCACACGTCAGTTTTATGGTCACTGATCTAATCCAAGGTTGCAGATCCTGCTTCCTCGCTGGATTTCATAGAGTTTGGCCTTTCTTTTAAGCCTTGATAGCTCCTCTTGTCAGGCATTTATCTCCTTCAGATCTTCCTTGCGGATCCAGGTTTTCACATAACAAATGGTAGACGTTTACAGCTTCCCAAACACTATAGGAGAACTGACACTGAGCCTCCGATCATCTCGGGAGAAGCCTGACAACGGAGTGCAATATGTGGCCACACCTCTCTGCTGCCAGAGCTGGCCTAGACCATAAAATCAGAAGCAAGGTCACCCAGCAACCAACCATTCCACGTCACTACAGTAATAAAGCCAACTTACATTCAACTTACTGCTTGGGTAGATAAATATTTTTATTAGATGAAAAAAAAACCCAGAGAAGATGGCAGGGGGCTGACTTTTCTGAGATACATAGACTTCAACTGATGCAAAGCTCTCAGCAAACACATGTGGGCCACATATAAAACCACAATGCTCTGTTTGCAAACCCCGTTGGGGTCAGACACCTAAGCAAGTCTCCCTAAGGATGAGCAGACCTGCGTGAACCAGCAGGCTGGGTCTGACCCTGCAGAGTTCACTGCCATAGGGACCAAGAGCTCCCAGCCAGGTGTTGGCAAGACTTCCGTCTGCCACGTTCTCAGCTTAAAAAAGTTCCTCTCAAAAGTCTACATAAAATAGGGATGAACTTACAAAATAGCCCTCAGTTTCCTACCAGAGTCTGTAAAAATCAGGCTTCACCATACAGCTGCCTAAACACCACCACATGGACTCTTTTTCCCAGGGTGTGGAGCAACGACATAGCTAACGGAGCACACTTCGTTTAGAAAGTGACATTTCTCTCCAGACACGCCATATGCATTATAGAGAAGGGCCACCAAAAATACAAATAAAAGCAGGTAACAAAAGATCGATCCTCTTTGTTCTATTTACACTGCATATCAGGCAGTGCCATTGCAGATAGCTGGTGCCCTAAAATTTCGAAATTGACTGTGATCTCTGACATCTATTTAAAAACATACGTGGGTTCATTTTCAGTGAAGCCATTTGGCCCACTTGGGAAAGGCCTCCGTTTAAGTATCCCTAAAACAGGGGAGTCCGGGGTCACTGACTACTCTGCAAAAGTGAGGCTGTGTTTTTTTCTCTCTAATATGCAGCCCTTCTTGCTGAACAGTTCTTCATAAACATCTGCATGGCAAGGAGACAAGTGTTTTGTTGGTTTTTTTTTGGTGGCAACTGTGCAGAAAAAATAAAGTTAATTCTGTCAAAATATAAAATGTTTTGATCAAATGTTCAAACTGGCAGCATCATTAAAAATTAGCAGTGGAGGCATCTGATTTTTAGACCTCTTTCTGCCACTGAAGCACGAAGTACAAAAGTGATTTGCTCAAGATCACATGCTCGATTGTACTATCATCTTCTCATTAATCAGATCAGATTTCACAAGAAATTCAGCAATTTACTTAAAATTCGTCTTTAAGAAGTTTGAAATTACATTTTACAAAAACATCAGTAACTATCTAGGCTACGACATGAATAGCTACAGGCCCTCAACACTGAGTAATGTGTGTCTAACTGTGAGACAGGCGTACACATTCTTGATTACGTGTTTATCTCAGAGATGTCGAGTCAAATGTGATGAACAAAATAGGCAAGAAGGGTAAGGGCATAGATGTCTCTTTATGGACAGATGGCAAAGCAAAGGTTAAGAGTGCAGATTTGGAAACTAGCAACCCAGTCTGTCTTTGCCAGTGATTTGGCGACTTCGGGAGGTCAATCAAAAGCCCTGTGCCTCAGTTTCCACACCTGTGCTGCGAGACTAGCCATACTCAGTGCTATTATCTCACAGGAGCAGCTGCCTGTGCACTGAAAATACTCAGTGTCTTCATCAAACTTACATCTGTGTTTACACATAAACTCCTATCATTTGCCCACACAAGCCCAAGGAAAAGCAAAGATGACATCTCCACAGGGTGTGGGCATGAGTGTTAACACCATCCCATCCTTCTCCCAGTGACCAACACACGCCTACAGTCCTCAGGGTCTCAGGCACGTGCTCATTCCACTGCAGCAGTGTAGTTGAGCCAGTTTTCCGTATTTTGAAATGATTCAAGGCTTACATGAGCTCACTATCCAAACCAGCAGATAACCAGCTGAGGTAGTCCCTTCCCATCTGGAAGGCTCTGCTACACATAGGCTGGCACTACAAATACTCATGAAGTTTCAATCTCACTTTCTGTGATTTCTTATGCTCATTTTCATGGCCATTTTCTGAAAGTGAAAATGCTTTCACAGTGCAGAACCTGACAACGTCTCAAGAGCTGATCCTGGCTCACTGTTGCAGCCCTCATGATGCTGCAGGAAGGCTCCATGGGGCATCTTTGCCCAGCCCTCTCTGCCCAGCTGGGGATCAGCTCAACCTTAGGCAGGGTGTAAGACAGGGAACAGGGTGCAGGGAATGATACCAGTCTTTGCCCCAATTATTCACAAGGGTTGTTTATTACATCAACTTCAAGGATTCTGTTTTCCACCATTCCATTTACTCTCTTGAGCAGAAATTTCTGTTCACTAATTGCCTGCTGAATTTTAAGAGTGCAGGCAAGAGGCCTGCCTTAAATATCAAATTGCTTTGCATTTTGTTTTTTTTTGTTGGTTTATCTTTACAGGTCATCCATTTAGTGACATATTAGCCATGTCCCTGAGTAGGCAAAACTAGCCTTGTGAAGTTTGCTTGCACTAAATAGCAAGCAAAAGTGCTGTATCTCATTATCCACGTAGGTGTCCGTGCTACATCATCTGCTTTGATGACATGCTGCGGCAGTAATTTTCACAGGTTTTTTTGGTTTCAAATTGGCCATTTCCTAATTTAAAACAGAGCGATCGAAGGAAATACTTTCCCCATATGCAGCATAACATAAGATAAACTTTCCTATGGTTGCTGTGGAGAAGCAGACTCACAAGGTTTTCAGCTTCAACCTTCAGTGTAAACGAGACATCTGTTCCGAGTTGTGTCAGATCACAGGAAGGATAGCCCACAGCTTAGTTTACTCCAGACTAATTTAGGAAATTAGGACTCTCCCCATGGATTAGTCACTAATTTCTCGGGCAGTGACAGGCCAGACACATTTTTCTCTGCAACTTAGCGTTTTTCCCCTGTAAAACAAGGGTGGCAGCTCTTCTCGTGTCAGAAGGTGACTTGCTAGATGATCTACCCCTGATATCTAGCCAGGAACTAAACTTTTCAGCCCATTTGTACATCTGCAGTCCTGATGTCAAAGTCCACTAGGGAAGGAAAGAAGAGGAAAAAGAAAAAGGGAAAGTGCAGATGGGTCTAAGGATGTCTTTGAAGTACAGCCCAGGAGCAGAGATCAGGAAGTGAGAGCTGTAATTGCAGCTGGGTATCAGTTTCCTTTTTTATTTCAGGAGAGCCCATAGCATGGTGCAGTTTCTTTCTTTCCCTCAGAAAGCAGGCAGGAACTACACTCACCTCTGCAGGAGAACAGGAGGAGCTGTTAAAGGCAATGGGCCATAGAGACAAAACATTTCTAATGGAGAGTCGAGTAGAAAGCATCATGTACATGTCTGAAATGATTGTTATTTCTTCTGGACCAGCAGGGAAAGCTAAAAACTATTTGTCATTTTGTTTCCTAAGGAAATTGCACTGTATTACTTGCGGGCTCTGCCTGAGTTCCTTGCAATAAGGCCAGCTTCATGAGAACTCAATAGCGAGGAGATGTTAGATTCATGAAAACAGGCAGTCTGGCAGATGGAAGAGGTCCTGCAAATACCCCATAGAGTGAAAGGCTCCCAGCAAAGCTCACACCATCAAGAAGACCCATGTGACAAAGCCCACCAGAGGGAAGCTGCCAGTGTTGGTACATTTGACTTCAGCCTGGGGGCAGGTTTATTTCAAGCTGCCCCAAACCTGCCAGTGCTGGGCCATTAGTGACACCTTGACATTGCTCATACCTCACCACGCAGAATGTTCAGCCAAACACACAGTGGGCACAAGTATAAAACTCAGACCTCAGCCCCTACAGGCCTTTGACCAACGCCGTGGTAAGACTGCCCGAGCCTGTCAATAACAAGGTGGTGCCACAGCAAGCGTGTCGGAACAGGTTAATCGACATCCCACTAACTTTAACGCTATTAGTCAACACTAAACAAAGGTTTAAATTATTTTCCTTCCAGCGATAAGCTGCAAGGCAGGGATCAGGGCTGCTGTGAGAAAACATGGACTCTTGGAATAGTGAAATAGACCTGTTTGTGCCAGTTACAGAAGGTTTTTGAGCTGAACTCAGGGGCCAAGTTACCACAGAAATGACTGCTTCTTGAAGAACACTGGAAAGGCTTTAAGTTTTGGTATTTGCTAGGCATACCTTGAGTGTTTGACCATTATAAATCTCTTCTTACTTAGGAAAGAAATTTCATTTTGCATCATGCTGTGCTTATCTTTTTGCAAAAGTGGGGGCAGGATCCGAATAGCTGGTGTTTGCAGACAGCAGTGGTGCAGTACAGCCCGTCTCTTGGCTTCACAATGTAGAAAATGAGCTACAATTGTGAAATCATTGCCTAACGATTGATAAGAACAACCACTGCAATCCTCTTCCCTGCCTCTTCTTGGCCATTATCCCATTTACCACACATTACTGGACATATAGAAAAGAGAATGTCAATGTGGTTAAAGTACAAGACACACACGTAGAAGACAGATTATTTATCTCCACATCTCACCTGATTTCCCCTTTCACTGTGGCCATATTAACTCAGTCTTTGCAACTCCTTTCATGACTATATTTACCATCCTTCTGACAGCCCTTGAGTTTTCCCAAGCAATGGGGCTTTCTTTGCAATCAGAGCTGGGGGGAAGGAGCTGGTGACATCTATCCCTTCAGAACAAAGCCAAGTCATGCACCTTGAACAAGGTGCTGCATGAAACTCTTTTAGCAGTCCTTTGCTTTGCAGAAGAATGAGCTTTCTTCTTGCCTTGTTTCAAATCAAGACAGCCACCCCCATTTCACCCTTCTTTTCTCAAACTGCCTATGGCACCACAAACACCTCACAAACAGCTCCTGATGTCAGCCATGCCAAGAAAAGTCCATCCCATCACAACACCAACGAAATTTTTCTTGCTAAGAAAGGATGAACAGATGTATACAATTCTTGTCTTCAAAATTCATAACTCTTGGGAACAGCAAGCCCACACACCCAGAAGTCACTGTTGCCACTATCATACTGAAGGATGCAATCACCATTTTTTTCCCCATGAGAGGAAAACCTGTGCTAAAGCAAATACTTGTATGTATTAAGTATTAGATAAATATTGACATCACAAAGTGTTAAGTAACGGTACTTTTAACAGGTTGTGGGGTTTTTTTAAAGGGTGTTATTACCTCCTGTTCTACATTAATGTCACACACTCAGCGCCAATCATATTGCTCACTAGTCAACTGCAGGAAAAAACTGGTATAATTTTTGCATGAGCTGTGCAACAGAGGCTGGGTCACTGAACTCCAGCTCCCTTGAACGCAGTTCAGTATCACAGCTACTTGGGACAAATCTCTACTAAACATCCCTAGAAATATCAAGCAGGTCACCTAACAGTTATTTTAGTGCTTTCTTGATACTACTTCTAAGTCAGCAAAAGAGTAAAGAGGCTAGATTGTGTTTGAATTTAAATTTGCTGCTCAAAAGCGCATCACTGATATTCAACCAAGATGAGATTTCAATTTGCAAAAGAAATAATGTGCAATTCACAAGCAATTGCTGCTTCTGTAGAAACTTAAATTGTCCTAGGGAATAGGAATTTCTTAAGGGCTTCCAGTTCATCTTAATTCCTGGTTCTTCCAAATACATTTTATATTTCTAAGAGCAAGCAGCGTATTTTCATTAACAGAAGGAAGTATTCTGAAAAATAATCTGAGAGAACAGGAACTGCTGAGATAAACATCACCCACAGAAATCTCACCTGTATCGCAGCTCAATAATATACCAAATATGGTCTTAATTTCCTATAGAGGGGGAAGCATAACTGAACCCTAAGGAGGGACCTAAAGCAATGTCAAATGACTGTAAACGTATGGCTTTTGGGCCATAGTTTTAAAATTAATGGCTATGTCAATACGTTTTTTTTTGGTGCTCAGCCCACGTGAGGAAGGTTTCAAAAGGCAGAGAACAATCCTTATTTGGCCCTAATGTAATTTCTGACACCCTATGCAAGCCTAAGCAATGCAGCCAGCACTTAAGGAGGTGTGCAGCTGTGACCTTGCACCCCACAGCAATTGCTTTCACATATATAGAGACATACTTTCTGTTGCTGAGAAACAGTGTTTTATGCATGATCAAACAAACGATACCTACAGATAAAAAGCATTTTGAGGTGTTTTCACTGACTCAAAACATAAACAGGAACAAGATGAATAAACAAAACTTGTTCTAAAACATCCCTTCGGGTAGAGTGGAGGAAAGCTACTGGCATCACAGCAGCACCCTCTAGTGCTGCCGTCCTAGATAAAATTTGCTATTTGGTGGCGGGATGCAACCTCACTTGTCCTAAAGCGGACAGTCCCTGAGGTATCCATGCTGCTCAACATCTGGTATACAGGGCCCTGACTGCTCAGAGCCCTGCAACAACCACCACATGCCACTGAAGTCGGTCAGGCCCTGGTGTGGGTGGAAGCCACCATGGACCAGTGAGTGGGCAGCAGACCTTGTTACTCTGTGCAAACTGCCAAATTGGTTTCCAAACTCATTGCAGGACTGTGGTTTTGGGAAGAGGTTTCGATGAGACATTCCCTTTCCTACACCTCTCATATTTCATGGGGATAAGGTTTAGTCTGTAAATGCTTGCCTGGCCTTCAAGGGTCACACAGAGGTGGTGCTAAAGGCTATCTAATAGTGAGCTCTTTTTAGGGTATGTACCTCAATGAAGGTTTCATTGACACAGCTCACAATAAGGGCAGATTATCAACACAGTCTTGTGGACAAAATGAGACATAGATGACTAAAGAGACAAATCCATCAGTACTAACAAATGTTTGAATAAAGAGCTGCAATTATTTAGGATCCTTGTGTTGTGTTAACAGCACCTACAGCACAGTATCGCCCAAATGATGGAAATAAAAAGCAATGCAAAGGTAGAGATTATTTTTTGGTTACTTAGTGGAAAAGAAATGAGACTATACCCACAGATTTCAAATCATGTAGAGTTGAAACCCCAAAAGTAACTACTGCCTGTCACAACAAAATAAATGCATAAGTCCAGGTCCATAAACCACTTAAAAATTCATCTGCCACTGTGGTGAACATAAGAAGACAGAGGCAAAATTGAGTATGTATAACAGGGTGGGTGAGATGCTATACTTTAGAAGGGAAAAATACTTCTTGCTCTTTTGAAGTCATGGAGCAGCAGTATGGCAGCTTAGCCACAATAACCACCCTTTCTCCACCTCACACCCTGCAGCTGTAGGGAAAGCCCAGGAGGAATTAATGTTGCCTCAAGTGCTACACCCAGACACACCCATCCAAAGACATTAACAACTCAGCTTTCATCCACTCACACTGCTTTGTGTTATCCTTTGTGCCTGGGTAGCATGGATATGAGATTCTACTAAACCAGACAGAAAGAAGTACCAGGCAATGGCAAAATGTTTGCATTGGAGCCCGACTGTGATCAGAGCCAACTGGATCTTACAGTCAGAGCTGTAGCAGGGGTAGGGCAAGAGATCATCATGTCCACTATGCTGTTTCTGCCATACTGTCCAAGATGTTGGTGCATATAAGTCCAAGTAGATGCTTTTGTCCATCTTTAAGTACAGATCTACCTTTTATTATTTGGCTTTAATAATTCTGAGTGCCTTACGTGAAGTTCTCAGAATCTGCCTTTCTCTAAGTGCTTCAAATACGGCAAAGTCACAGTTACATCACACTAGGTTTGTCACTTTAGCATCTGACACTTCTAACCAGATGATGCAAAGATCCAAAACTCCTTAAAAACAAGCAGTGGAAGTAAAAAAAAAAAAAAAAAAAAAAAAAAATCAATTTCCTACTTCACTGTGGCTCTACTCTAAAGCAGTAGGACAGTATGTTACACGTCAAGAAACACCACCAATGAGATGCCAACACAGAAATATCAAGTAGTATTTTTACACCTCTTTTCTACATGAGAACTCGCAGAAGCATAGTTAAATTTATCAGGTCCCTGCACTACCATCCACATAGATAACAGATAGATCAACATACCTGAGGGAGTTACCTTACTCTGCCAGTTCCTCCTCCTGATTATACTGGCCTGCTGGAATCACCTTCATGTCTGAGTGTCAGCCAAAGAGCTTCCCCCTCATTCTTGTCCTTCAAGACACAGAGGGAAGAGGGAGATGGTGTAAACTGTTGCAGAGCATGCCCTGGATTTGCTAGTCTATTTTGCAGGGAGGGGTGGGCTGCCCAATTCATCAGACCACCTAGCTTAAGAAAATAACATAGCAATAAGGAACAGTTTGAAAGGTTCTGTTTCTCATTCATACATCTGACTTCATTAACTCATAAATCATGACAATTTGCTATAAACGAATGAACCACTAACTTGGGACATCGTTCATTATCGTAAAGCTATTTCCTGCCTGCTTAATTAAGCTCTGAGAATGCTCTAGCAGAAGGAAAGCAGAAGCAGATCCTCTTGGGAAGTGATAAATGCCAGAGGCTGAGGGGTATCCTGACAGTTTCAGCACAGCTAAACTCTCCCTAGCAGGAATAGAGAGCCTCGGCCCACATGGGAGGCTGAAACAGGGAACTCAACTTTAGCAACATCTTTGACTAGCAGAAATATCTGTGGATCCAACAATCTAATTTCCACCAGCGCTGCATAAAGCCAGAGAAAAAGTTATTTTCCGCAGCAGGCCTAATTTTTGATCTAAAACCCAAGAATAATTTTATATGGAGGCATATAGACATCAGCCTCCTCTTCTAAAGCATTAACATAACAGTTGCAAAACTATCCATCAAGCTTTGCCATTTGGGTTATTAACAATACAGATGTCAAAAAAATGGAGCCAAAAGAGAGTATTTTAAGCCAGATAGCAGAAACGTTCAGGAGATACTGAAACAAGAAACAATCATGTTTTTTTCTAGCACAGACACAGCCCAAAGCAGCTGGCTGGAGAAAACCATTCTTTAAATTTTGCCCATTAAGTAGGGGGAAAAAACCCAACTCCTCCTTCCCTGACTTCGTATCGCTTTGACACTTACTGTTGCCAATCACGGACTACAGATACACAGCAGGAGGCTACCCCTGCCTTAAAGACTTACCTTCTCTCCATATTCTCTCTGGTTTGGTGCTCATACTTTAAGAATTGTATCTTAACTAAAAAATAGACATGAAGAATCTTTATGACAGATATGCCTTCTCATAGCCAGCAAGTTTACTACAACCGACTTTCAGGAGCAAAATGGAAGGAAAATCCTAATCTCTTCCCAAGGAGTAATTTAGCTGATTCTCTGCAGCTGATCTGAGCCCGCCCTCAAAAATCCTCCACAGATTAGGTAACTGATTTATCACCTTCCTTTACAGCTCTAACTGATGTTGTGGTTAAGGCCTCCTGGTCAGGTCTGTGTTTCTGCTGTTTCTTTTGATGGTGATGCCTATTTCAAAAGCTGAAGTTAACCTTCTGCCAAGCAATAGCAAGTATTTAAAGCCTTCTCAGCCAGTGAAAAACAAATTATGGAGAATTCTAGTCCAGCCCACGCTTAATCTGCTTTATTTACACATAAACTGCAGCTTGGAATAGAGGTGGTCAAACACCATCATGCTGCTTACTCCAGCCAATAGTATCCTGTTGCCCACATGTAATTTGGCCTCAAAAAATTGCTTGTAATTAGATATCAAAGCAGAAACCAAGCCCTTCTGTTTCGCACTGTAGATTCCTATTTCCAGGGTCTTGTCTAACCAAAACCAACTGTGACATGGCCTGACCTCTGTCTCTGCAAGAATAAAAATAACTCAGAAGATTATATGTATCAGTATTATGTGGTGGCATCCACCATAACAATATTATATATCATGTTCCCTTCATCATTCTTCTAAAGGTTTTGCTGTTTCTGTCACTCCCTCTTGAATGTATCACTGGGGAAAATGTTGCTTCTCATCTGCATTTTTCAAGTTCTTCCGCTATAAAGAAAACAAACTAGAGCTTTAAATTTTAAGCTTTGAACTTTTTTTTATCATTGCATTGTCCATTTCATAAATTCTCCCCAATAGCAGTCCAGTCATGTCATCAAATAACACTAATAGGACAGAAGAAACTGTGAGACACTGTAATTTGACATTTGGTAAAACAGGCATGTATATCCTCCCCATGGACATTTGTAAACATACCTGTGAATAAATTCTCATACTCCCTGCACTGGTGGGAAAATATTGCCATTCCAGGAGATACAAACTTTGTCCTCCCTGGTCTTGTGCTGCAGGAGACTTACACAGGATCCCACAGGGTTGCCAAACAGTCTTCAGCAATTTTGCAGGCTGGGGCAGTTTCCAGGCACTTTTTGTTTAACCCTCACTATCCCCCCATGGAGTACCTAGGTGTGGCTCCCTTTTGCCTGTGTGGAAACAGACTGGCTAACTGATCAATTTAATGTCAGTGAAGGAGTCAGGTCTGAGAAGGTCTCAAAAACGTTCATGCCACTAGATCCTCTGTCCTGAAATGACAGAAATAACGCTTCATTTCTGCTCATTTGTCTCTCCGATCTGTATTCTAACAGGACTACTAAAAGCAAACAGAAAGCTTCTGCTCATATGGAGCAACTCACCTGCCTTCCTTGTTAAAGGAAGGTGACTTAAGAGGCAAGTCTAGTCCCAAACCAGTTGAAACCTCCATGGATTACTTAAAAGAACTTGTCATACTGCAAGAAAAACAACACACAGTTTCAGAAGTATACTGGGTTTGAAGGACTTGGTAATGTGTGCACAGTTTAAGATTAAAAAAAAAAAAAAGAAAAAAGAAAAGAGCACTTAATAAGGGATATGCAAAAAAAGCTGGGAAAAGGCTGAAATGTTCATCAGGTCAGAGTTTTGGCACCTAAATTTGGTGCTGAATAATATTCTTTTCTAAATTGAATTCCTTTTATGAAGGGAAAAGACAAATTCTGATCCTTTGAGACTATACCCAGATTTTTTTAAAACACAGTTCAGTTTCCCAAAAGGGCACAGAAAGGGAGCAATTCCAGCTAATCTGTGTATTAACTTCACCTAAGTAAACCACCAAAATGCATAGTTATGAAAGTGATATTAATTCTTGAGGCTGCTCTTCAAATGAGGTGGTTAAAGCTAGACTATGACATTAGAAACTTTGAAATCTATTTTTTGTCTTGGTCTAAATAGAAAAGCATAGTAAAAACATTGTTTTCCTGTTAAACTAGAAGCCTAAACTTCCTAGTCAGCACTTTGGTTTGGTTGGTTATTTTAGCTTCCTAAAATTAACTGAAGGAAAAAAAGTCAGCAGGACAGGCCTGCTGTAAAGGCAGCTTTGTGCCAGCTTTAGAGCTCATGCATTTGTCATCAAAGTAATAATTACTACACTTTCTTTAAAACTCTAATTAAACACGTCAATGTTGAGTAGATTCAAAGAGTACTTGGATCCATGGAAGTGCATCACATGCCTAAAAAGAAACAGCCCACAAGCAACAGAGCCTGAGAATCAGAGATGAGAACCCATGAGAATCAGAAAAGACTGAAAAAATATTCTAGTGCTTTTTCCCTCAAATTGGAAAAAAAAAAAAAAAAAAAAGAATGTAACACAAAGGCTGAATTAGAGTCCTTTTTGAATTTTTTGCCAATTTCTTTTTGCATATCTCCCAGGTGGATCTAAACTACCCAAGGTTATTTATAATTCTTTGGTCATGTTCACCACTGGATACCCATGGTTGAATTCCACACTACAAATCAGAATAGCATATGAATGGTAGCAATGAAAAAACTTAACGGTTCAAGCATTTATTGGAAACTAAACTTGAGCTATAAGACTAATGCTGAAGCTAATTGGGTCCTGACTATTTCCATGATGTCAAAATCTCCAGTCTATACTATTTTTGAAGGAATTACACTTTCACTACTGGAATAAACAGGCAGATGACCCCACCTATCCTTCCTCTCTTATTGCTCTGAAAAAGACTGATCACATCAGAGCAGAGAGCAGTGTGTTTTCCACAGAAAGGGAGCATTAAGGTCACAGCACACATAGCACTTTCATCACTAGGGGTCAATCATGTTCATTTGGCAGAATAAAAAAATAAATTGTGATGGTCTTATACCACAACTGCTTCAGAAGAGTACACCAAAGATGAAGTCAAAACATTCATAATGCTCATATAAAACTCCATGGCCCTGTCAAGTAAGGGTCATAGATAACCTGGTATGAAATGATAGTCTCCTTAATCCTGGAGGTATCAGGGTGAATGTGCTCTGTTACTAATCTACATTTGGCAAGAGTTTTTAATGGTTTCAGCTGTACCTTGTGATATCTTGTGCCAAGCACAAATGCGCAGACATCATTTCAGCACTGCAGCGTGAAGAACAATGGGAAAGATGACCTGCTGTGCATATTCCTCTACACAGCTCTCCCACTCCATTGTTAATATTGGAAAGCAAAGCTTGGTTACAGGAAGACAATTTCCATTGTCTAAAGAACTTCAATTTTAGAGGGAAAAGAGGGACCATTGCTACATGGTGAAGTGCTTGCAGCTGTCTCATTAGCTATTCCAGTCTGGCATCTCTTAAAAGCATTCTGACATATAACCTGTTTAGTCCTACCCAGCTCTGTATAAAATACAGCCATATGTTTTTTATTTACGTTACACCTCACATCTTTTCTTGTCAAGGTGCACTGCCGTGTCTAACATAGGAGATTCCTCCACACTCTGGTAAGAATCACCTATTAGTGTTACCTTCCCCCACTAGTCATACCTCTGCACAAAACAGAAGCAGAAAGATACTATATGAACAATACAGTAAAAGGGTTTTCAATATTATACAACTGCCTAAGATGTTACGCCTTTTACACAAAAAGAAAATCCATGTGTATCGTGTTTCCATCTATTCTACAAACACATACTCATCTAGACATTTCATGCTTACTTATTTTCAGAAGGACAAGAAACTGAGAATGCAAAACCACTTTATTAGCATAAAAAGTGCACATTCAGTAATCAATACTCAGATTCCTTCAGAGCATCTGGCACGTTTGATACATCTTTCTGTATCTGCTACAGTTGGAGGAAGAAGCAGTTGTAAGACATCAGAGGTTTAGGGTTAGAGGGAAGTTGGTGGGTTTTTTTGGTTTGTGCTTTTTTAAGTTATGTAAACAATTCAGAGTGAAACCTGTACAAGCAGAATATTAGCTATCATTTGTACACTTGGAAGTTAAATAAAACAATTTCAGCAATACAAAAAGCAATATAAAAAATGTATTCAGATGCATGACATGCATCAGAAGAAAATGTAGAAGGACGTGACGTGGCAAGTAAGTGAACATGTCTTAAAGTTAAGATCATAGTGGAAATTCTCTGTAAATACTTGTATAGCTCGACATGAAAAACATTATAAAATTACATGGTTCCATAAGAGATCTGTACAGTTGTTTCTATTTTAACTTCATTCAACACAAATATTAGAGAACAGTCGACTGATTAAAAAGAGTAAGAAAAGTTTACTCAAGTTTAACATTTCAAGCTGCCTATTTGATAGAGTAAGACAGAGGTAGATGTCCAATATTAGTGGCCAAGCTATTGCAGCAAGACCTTTTAGCTATCTTGTCAAGTTTTCACATTAAAAGCCAATGTGAAAATGCTTCATATATGAATGATATCTTTCAAAAAGCCAGTCAGAAAATCTGTATTGTTGGTGGAAGTGTGTAAGTATAAACCATTTACCAGACCACTGTAAGGACACCACTGATCAAGTACTAGAGCTCATGCAGTCGTTTCAACAAAGGTCAAATTAATTTCTTCATTTCCTGTGCTTATTTTAGAAGCTGAACCATTGCTACCTATCTGGCTTATAACTAGTCAAAATAAGATTGCAGGGTACCACGGCGGCGGATATCACATGTCCAGCAGTGGAAACCACCTCCCAGTGAATTGGCATGGCGAATATTCACTTTAATTGTGGAAATGCCTGCAAGAAATACACATTGCATACTTTCAAATTAAAATATCAAATTCATGTTGTAAGCTTTGGTCAGAACATTAGATAACGCTTTATCAGATCATATGGCTAGATGCAGGTACAGAAAGTATTTCCTACTCGTTTGTTTTCCCAATTTATTTTCCCAAATTCTAGGCGGAGAACAAGCTAGAAACATAGCTAAGCTTGTTTAATCCAGTGATACCCCTCAGGAAGATACAGTGCCTGGAGCACAGCTGGTGTTATGATGTGCCAGTAAGAAAAAAATATAATCTGGTTTTGCAGCATGTGAAGAATTAGCTGAAATTCTGCTGCTACAATATATGACCAGAGCACATTTATGTAAATCTGTGTGAGCTTTTATGGTTCAGACACTGAATGTGGTCTTTCAAGTATCTTTCAAGAAAAGCAGCAGCCCAAGTACAGAGCTCCAAGTCCCTCCTTCTCTGAAAAGGGAAGGAGGCTGTTGTACTTACTACCCAGGCTACGCTTCCTCCCACTTCTTTTCAGCTCTGATGTTGCAGCTGTGGCTCAGCTTGTACAAAGTCCTGACAGATGGACTTGGATCAGAAGACTTTTCTGCTATGGAGTTTGCCTTTTTACTTCTTGTTACTTCCAGGAGTTCAGGGGAAGCTCCATAGAATCTAGGTCACCAATAGCTTTGTCCCAGGAGACTCATCTCAGTCCTAGGAACTTAGTGACTACAGGAGTTTATTTAGCACTCACAGACTGTGAGGTTCAAGTGTGAAAGGTATGTCATGATTAGCACTAATAGCTTCAGTAGTTTCAAGCATTTATAAATCCTCAGCTCCTTGGTCACGCAGAGAATTAAAACCACCTAAGACTGAAAAGCTAAGTGATTCACCAGAGATTGTATAGCTAGTCTTTAAAAGCAGATTAAAGCATTAGAGTGCATGGTTCTCATCTGCCATCATCTCACATTTGAGGGAACCTTCAATAAGTGCACTCACATCTATGGCATCAGCCCTTTTTCTAGGTTCACTGTTGCCATCTTCCACCTTTGGATCCTTCTCTCCTTCCCATCATTTTTCTCTCTTTAAAGGAGTCTTCTGCTACTGGGCAGTATTATCTTTTACTCTACAATACAATGATTCCTCACTTCCCTTGGCTTCTCATCTACCCACCAGTCTTTCTACCCTGTCAACTTTTGCATCACCATGTACTTATCTCCTGCAGCAACATTCAGCTGGCTGTAGCACCAAGCAATCTCACCACTCTCCTACTAACCAGCTACTCACAAGTAGATCTACCTGTATCTTTCTCTCCCAACACAATGGAAGCAGTTGAATTAATTACGTAAGTTCAGATTTAAGTCTATATTATTTGTTCTTGCAGCGAGCTGTGCATAATAAGACTTTCAGGTTTTATATTCAATTACATTTCTCCTGCCACTGCATATCTAAAGGAATTCCACCCTCTTGTAAGGTTACAGCTCAGAGAACTGAGATTCTTCAAAAATTAGCAGAAACCTGGGTTAAGCAGTCTTAATTTGGCAGTTTAAAATACAATGAGGTTGAAATTAGAGAGCATTCTGGCAGTGAGGGATACTGGCTCTACACCACTCAGCAATACACACACCCAAACTCTCTAAGACAGATGCTGACCTCCAAACTGAACAGGCAATTTTACATTAAGAAAGCTCACTCAAAAGCATGCTAGCAGTAACGTTAACTGCTACTCATACCCTTATTTGCTGCAAGCTGTGAGGGGCACAAGATACAAGAAACCCATATTCATATGACTGAAGTGTTCAGGAGAGAAACCACTTACCAATCCAACTGGTTGAGCACCATTTCCAGTGCTGGCTGCTTTGACTAATTTAAGCAAAACCTCCTTTCATCCTGATGTGCACAGCTGTTATCACAATTGTTTTGTTTTAAGGACACATTGAAATACGTTAGGACATACCCAGATTTTCAAACATCTTCTGAATTGATGTCTCATTGGCATCCACCATCACACGTTTCTCATCCAGCATTAAGACATTCATGGAGAGCCATTTAGAAGACATCCACAGTGGGTGATCTAAACACATGAGAATGAACCGTCAACTGTACCAATGTTGCCCCATATTAATACTATTAAGAATACTCTTCGAATTCTTGGAAAAGAAAGAGTGAATATACCATCTGGGATGAGTGGCGCTGGGGGGCGAATCACAGTCCAGCCTGCTTTCTTGAAGAGCTCAATCTGAAAGAGCAAATTTAATTAGATTCTAAACAGGGTTCTTAGAGTATCACATTATGTCCTCCAATCAATGCCACATCTTCTCAGGCTACTTTGAAATACATGACATCCCCCTTCCCTCTGTTCACTACTCTTGCCCTTGTTCCAAGTTCCACCTACAAACCCAGTTTTCATACAAGCATTTTTGAAAGCCTTTTCAAACTTTGCATACCACTAGCATTTGTTTCTACTGTTTCTATAAATGTTAAGTGTACTAAGATATGCTAAAGACAAAAGGTGATACATGCAGTTTGGAGCCTGTGAAGTTATTAGTAACAGCAGAAAAGTATTAAATCCCTTATATTTGATATTATTTCTCCCTATCTGTAAAAGTCATTATATAAATTACACCGCCATTTATAGAAACAAACCCACCAAAAATACCACACAACATTACATTTGCATCATGCTTCATAAGAAACTTAATATGCAGTTTATTTAACAAAGGGGACAAAATAAAATCATCCTAGGGAATAATTTCTGTCTTTAAGAATTACACAACCAAGTTAAAAAGAAGCGAAAGATAATTTGGCTTAGGAGAATTGACTTTAACTTCATTGTCCGAATACTTGGAGGAGTTCTTTATTCAAAAGTTACCACGAGGTGGAGCTCCGATTCTGAAAAGTCAATAATGAGCCTGGCCTGCCAGGATTTTAAAGAAAAGCTCCCTTTCATTCGCACTTCTCCCTCCCCCCATTTCCCGGTCATCTAGAACTGACAGATCAGTTTTTATGAAAGAAAACTGCATCTGTCTCTATCTACACAGACAGCAGTTTCCCATTAAAAAAGTCCCAGCACATAGGCTTAGCTTAAGGAGAACAAAAACCTCCTCTTGCAAATAGAAGTATGAAAAACAGGTGAAGGAAAAGGGAGGAAAAGACTATGAAAATGTCATTTTAAAAACAATCATAATGGATATTACAAGAAGCAATAATTCAATGGGGCCATCTGCACTGAAGCCACTTGCTGAGAAGAGACTAACATTGCTTCTAATAGCTGTGCACAGGGTTCCATGATCTCTGCTGCTACACTGATTCTGTATCAGCTGAGCTACTCCCATGTGGTTGTACAGCTTCTGAAATCGTGGAGATGGTCACAAAAGTTCTCAAGCACTGCTGGTAAAGGTAGCATATCTATAAGAGATGAGCACTCCCTCTCTGGAAGGCTTTCTGATCTGATTGCACTGTTCAGCAATATTAGTTTTTTCTCAAATTGAAGAAGTAGGTTTTACATTCTGAATCGCGTCTCTCCTTTTTCCTACTCTTCAAAAAGTATTTCTCACTCAAAGCCGAATTCTTGAGCTTACCAGCCTCCTGCCAGTGATATAGTGAACAATACCAAAGGTGAAGCTTCCAAAATAGGAATAAAAAGGGGAGGTACTCAACTGAGCAGCAAAAAACTCTCAATTTCTCATTGGATACAATTAATATATTTAAGTAGTGGAAGTATTTAGAGTAGTAGTATATCCTATGTACTTTATTACTACAAAATAGATTACTTCCATCATATTTAAACCACGTACCTAGGAAGAAATACAGATCTGCCTAGCCATGCAATAAAAGACCACAAAGAGCAGTAGCAGAAAAATGGAGAACAATGGTCATTGCACTGCTGAGAAAGTTCTAGAGTCAAGATGTAAATACATCTATAAGTTCCTGAACAACTGTCTGAGTGCTATTTAAATTCAATAGTATTATTCAAGTGTATAGAAAATAAACTTCTGGATTAGCGGTTATCAAGCCGGGACCTAACCCAGCGGAGTCGTTATTAAAACACAAACCACTTTCCCCTCTGCTACACTCTCACCTGATGGCATGGACGGTCTGGGTTAGAAAGCACAAGACCAGGTCCAATGATATTAAAAGTGGCATCAATGTGCATAGGGTTAGGATCCTTAAAGGATATTATATGCACTCTATAGTCTGGTGCAAGATGTCGCTTCATCCATTCAATGCCCATGTAATTTGTAACCTGAAAAAAAGAGGGAAAAGTAAGTTTCACTAGGCTAGAATACAAACTGCATCCAAGCTTAGTTTGTCTAAGGTTTTATTTAAATAAATATTTATAGCCAAAATAATAGACGTTTGTGCCTTTAGCTAACCCCTTAACTATAAGGCAAATCTCATCTGGTATATCAGACATTCTGTGATTAACAACTTCTATCAACACTCTTATTTGAATGCTGTTAAGGAATTAAAAAAAAAAAAAGACATAAATACCACTGTCAATCACTAAGATAGATATCAAAACTATTGAAAGAAACCTTTGCTTACCTGGCTCCTTTGTACAAAGATATCTCTTCCAGCTCTAATGAAGTCAGCAGCATCAAAGCATGGCTCAAATTCAGTAGTTACAAATTTTCCCTGAGCAGCCAGCTTATGCCTGTCCTCAACTGAGCGGATTGGATAATCCTGGTTATTGAAAAGGGAATAAAACTTCAAGTTAGAGATGGTAAGGGGAAGTTTTCAAACTATTTGCTAAATATATTTTGATATTAAGAAAATATGTTTCTTGAAGCTGATTCACTTGTTATTAGAATAAAAAAATGAAAGCGTAAATATGGAAGTTTAAGTAAAAGGTTTTAGGTACATTCAAGAATAAGTGATAAGAGACAGTAGTTATACCAAACATTAATTACTCTTCAGAGCCAGCATCACTATAATATTCTGACTTATAGATGAAAAGTATTCATTGCCAGTAGAGTTTAAGTATCAGTCCAACAAGTCACTGCACACTGACAGAACAAAGGTGGACTTCTGACTTTTTCCACATTTTAGAATGAAGCAGTCATTCAAACTAAAAGGTAAACTGTCAGGAACTTAAATAGGTTCTAGAATGAAACAATGCAATTAAGAACAGAGAGATGTAAAAAAAAGCCCAGCACAAACAAGAACTACTGTATATGTAGTTTTTATGCTTTAGAACAGGCTCTGGAAGTTTTCTAGTACTGTCCAATTACTGTAAGGTAGTTCTGATTAACAAACACTTCTCTGCATCATTGATAAGATGGCACTGTTCCCAGAAAGTTATAATCACTCCACAATCAGTTTTACTGCACTTATTATAGCTGCTTTTACCGAGTCCTAATGCATTTGAGGGCCTGTAGGAAACTGCCAAAGTTGTCCAAGACAAAATTATTACCACACAAAATTTAGAAAATACCCGCTTAAATATTTGGAAAGTAAATACACAGCACTTAGATCCTACACTTTCTTTTATGTGACTTTCTAAATACCAGTCATCATGCAAAACAAGAATTATGAGACCTTTGTTTTCTGTGACAAAATATATATTCTTTCCCATTTTCTTGGTACACTTAGGACATATGGACATTCTCAGGGCATTGTAATTCTTTAAAGCAATCTTTGTGATGTCTTTCTAGCATTCTTTCCTCTTTAGTAATGCTAAATTACAGCCAGTAATCAAAACAATTCAAAGCAGACTTGAATTCAATAGACACAACTTCCTGTTTCTTATTCCCTAATTGCACACACTCTGTTTCAGCTGGAAAGGCTACAGAATATTTGCATACACTAGAAAAAAACATCAGGTTTCCAGAACTGGTTTGTGTAGTCCGTCCACCCATCCTCCCGCCAATTTTGTGAAACGTAGGCATCAGGCTGAAACTATCAACAAAAATCCCATATAACTGAAGTTCTAAAGCAAAATGAGAACAATACCTGGTCATAGAGTTCATCTGCCATTGTGGGTTTGGGGGCAGTTGTCCACTTAGCACCACAGTTGAAATAATCTTTGATTATTCGTCTGTATGCTCTGTACTCAAAGAACCGAGCACGCCAAGCCATAGGTGCTTCAATAATTTCATTTCCCACCACCAACAGGATGTCTCTTGGCATGGCAGCATACATACCTGAAAGGAAAAAGGCCATTGACCTATGAGACAAACAAGCCTTCCTCAGCTTTCAGCTTATTCACTTTTCACCCTCCTTTTTACCATTACTTCTATTGGGGGGAAAAAAGGGGCAAAAAGCATCTTTAGCAAAGCCAGGAAACCACCATATAATCTGAGATCCTTACATTCTTCAGTAAGCTTTCAAAGTGACATTTCTTGTTCAAAATACATGCAACTTTTGCTATAAAGCCTAACTCATAACACGTTCACAGCTAGATGAAAGCCATCCACTATCTACCAGGCTCCATTTCGTAATCTGGTTAATAGAAATTAATTAGCCAAATGCTTATAAATTACTCAGATGACTTTAAAAGGTGATGGTGGGTAGCAAGTTTTCCACGTGGACCTCTTTTCTTTATATGTCATCCTTTTTAAAAGTAATAGCACAGAAGAAGAATTTGATGGAGCATAGAACTAGTGTTGGAAGTAGTTCCAATAAACTTCTCGTTAACATTATCTCTTCCCCAATGAATTTGAATTCTGCTAGAACAACCTAACAACACATTTCACATGAAAGGCTGAGAGACATGGATCTGTCTAGCCTGGAGAAGAGAAGACTAAGAGAAATCTTATCAATACTTTTAAATATCTAAAGGGTGGGCTTCAAGAGGATGGGCCAGACTCTTTTCAGTGACAGCACAAGGGGCAATGGGCACAAACTGGAACACAGGAAGTTCCACCTAAGCATAAGAAAAAAATTATTTAACTCTGATGATGATAGAGCCCTGGAACAGGGCTGCCCAGACAGGCTGTGGAGTCTCCTTCTCTGGAGACTTTCAAACTACTCCTGGACACATTTCTGTGCAACCCGAACTAGGCAAACCGGCTTTAGCAGTGAGGTTGGATTGGATGGCCCACAGAGGTCCCTTCCAACCCCCATCATTCTGCAATCCCATGAAAGGAGCTTGGAGACTACACTTGATGCAAAGCTGAGTATGAGTCACTGTGCTCTCACTGCAAATAACTAAAGCCATGTGGTGCTATACAAGGAGGAATGTGGCCAGTAGGTAGGGAGACACTCAAACTTCCTTCACACTAGTGAGGATCCTCCCGGAAAACTGTTTCCAGTTTTGGCCTCCACAGTTCAAAGATCAATCCAACTCTAAGATCCGACAAAGGGCTATCAAGACAGTCAGGGAGCCTTACAGCACATGACCTGAGAGAAGTGGAGGCACTTCAGCTTATTTTGTGTGGCAAGTAGTGACCAAAACATTAACAGCCTACAACTACTTTCAGGGCCATTAAATATGACAGATGAATGGCTCTTGGCAATGGCAGTAACAACATAGAAAGGAAATCTGGCAACAGATGCTGGTGTGGGAAGTTCAGGTTAGGTATTAGGACAATGTCTTTCATTAAGAAATCCATGCAGCACTGAAACAGGTCAGCAAACCAGGTGGCAGAATCTCCATCGCTGGATGTTTTCCAAGTCATAGCTACACAAAGCCATCGTTGACCTCATCTAGCACTGCCACTAATCCTGCTCCTAGCAAAAAAGCAGACTAAATGACATCCAAAACATCTCAGACAAGCTGAACAGACAAGGCCTTCAACAATGGAAAAACATTTACCTGTAGACTCAAAATCAGGTGTTTTATACTTCACAGACCAGTCAATTGGATCAGGCCTCTTGACAATTACACCTTCTCTTTTCAAAATATTGCACATCTCTTCAATTTCAGCAATAGCTTTTTTTACATGGTCTTTGGGGAAGCTCTGGCCTCCAAATTTCTGATAAAAACCCCAATACTTTTCATATGTGTTGGCCTAAAACAAAAGGACAGGTTAAGTGACAAAGAATAAGCATCAGTTATTTTGGTAGAGTGAAATAGATGCATAAGAATTTCTAAAGTTCAAAATTTCTTCTTTTTTTCACTAACTTCCCACTGTTTTGTATGTATAACCCTAACACGTGCCTTATATTTGATTCCTGCAGTATTTTGAGGAGTTACTAAGAAATGTCCTGCTGACTGTTCTAAAATAAAGAGGTGGGAGAGCGCGCCCCCCCCCAAAAAAAAAAAAAAAAAAAAGGAAGGGAGAGAGAAGCATCTATTCCTGGTTGAGAATCACCCTGCTGGTAGCACTCTATTTTTTGTCTTGACTACTTCTATTTATGCACACAGCTGGCAAGGTTTCACTCAGATGTTTTATGATCTGCATGAGTCCATTCACTAAACTGCTCTAAGTGCAGGTATAGGACTAGTTGTGAAGGGCTGATGTCTCCACAAATACTTACATACAGTAACAAAGTTAAGTTTCAGCTGTATGTGCTAAGCAGGCTCATTGAAGCAGCAGATAGCTTCAGTACTGCTAACAGACTGTACATGTCACACGTGACAACGCTCAAGAAAAAAAGTCCTCTGAGGAACATCAAGAAAAAAAAGAAAGCCATTTTGGAATGTGGAGAAGTACGTGTACACTTCATTCCCATTTGCAATATAGTTTGACTTTTAGATGAAATTTTCAGGATATTTCATTTCCTCATGTTTTTTCGATACGGATGGGTCAGTAGCTTATATTACCTGCTTCTACTGATGGAAATACTAATGTAAGAAATACTTCTAGAAGTTTCTTCCCCTCTTTAGCCATAACTCTACAGAAAATGTCATTATTTATCAAATCACAGATGAAAACCAAAAGACTACATTACACTTCAGTTCGTATTTAGTGGCTAGCATTGCCAAGTGGCCATGAAAGATTTTGTTCTTATTACACTAGACCCGTACAAACACACCAAATGCTAGAGATTCTACTATTCCATTAGACTAGCAGACAGGTTTTTAAATGAAAACCACCTTGAGCTCATCTCCAAAATGCATACACCTGTAGTCACCTTGTTAAAACCTCACTTCGGTACTGTCACAGTGGTGACATCAGGAATTCAAAAGCCATCCCAAGTACAGGTAAGATGCCTTGCTGGCTAGAAGGGGCCATAGTTCAGGTACAGCAGCAGTCTAGAAAATGCAAGAGATACTAAATTCACCTGTCAGGGTTGGATTAAAGCAAGTGCAACATTCACAGGTCTAAATCCACTACTTCTGAAATCCTGAGATAGTCTTCCCAAGTTAAAAACTAATTCAAAATAATGTCCTGGTTCTCATGGTTAAGAAAATCCAGACATATAATCAAGACAAATGATGCTGCTTGAGTTCAGTGTATCTTTGAAAGTACTTCATTCCGATTTATGAGATGTGAAACCAGCAGTTTTGATGGGTCTCTGCTAACACTAACATGACAGAGGAGTAAGTCCATATGGAACCCTTCTGGAACAACAGCAGAAGGGATCAGGAAAAAGTGGTCAGGCATTCCTTCTACCAGCCAGAGTCCTGCTCATCTAGGCAGTATGAGTGACTGCAATGGGACGAAGGAGAATCAACCCTTCCAAACATGAGGTTATCTCCTGACACTGCAGTCCTGACCACCTTCCGGACAAAACCAATGCAGTGGTGTTCCTTTTGTGCTAGTACTGTCAGAGAGCCCCATGCAGGCAAGGCCAATCCTCTGAAGGCATGCTTGTTCTCCTTCAACAACGCAGGCTACTCACTCTGTTCTCTACTATTTCCACATATTTGCTCTCATGCTAGAGAGGTAAAACAGAAGGAAGAGAAAATTCAATCTCTTAGACACCCTCAACATTTATCGAGAGTGCCCAGGCAAAGATCTCAGCATGGCCGTCCTGCTCCTCTAGTGCTGAAGCTTCTTCCCATCCTTCCTGAAAGATTTTTTCTTTTTCTCTAAGTGAGGTCTTGGGTAATGTGATCCCCTCAGACTTGCCAGCTGTTCAGAAGTCACATGCAGATCATATAAAGCGCCTAGCATTCCTAAGGAAACCTGTTCTGCTAATGAGACATGATGTCTGAAGGAGTAAAGCTAGTTATTTTCAGAGCCACCCATGATGTATTTAAATACCACTGATTCCTGAGAGGTGCAGGTCCCCTCTTCACCAGGCATCCTCTAGTACTGCTCTTTTTCAAAGAAATGGCACTCGTGTTGCAGTAATACTACAGCATAATCTTAAAGTTACAACAGAGTAAGGGTTAACACCGTAACACCACTCACATTCCCTACCTTCTGAATAACTGGGGAAAGGGTATATGACTGGGACATCCATTGCATACCAATCCAGGGTTGAGATTTCAGGCCCCTTTGATCATATCCATATAACTCATTTCAGACTGTTCTAAAAGTACCATGGCCAGGACACAGAAAAGAGCTTTAAATAATCTCCTCAATACGCCATATAACCTATTGTCTGAGAGTACCTGAGAAACTGTAGCAGCATTTAAGAAAACCTCTTTCTTTTCAAAAAGAAATTTAAGGGTTTGCTGTAAGAAAAAGACTGTCTTTAAGAAACAGCAGAATTACTCACAATAGTTGCTATGTATTTGCAACATCTGTTGTGGAAATTAGTATTATCAATGTTAATGCTCTCAAGATGTACATTAAAGCTACTAATGACAGTCATTAATTTAGTACATCAAAACAGATATTCAGATCAAAATGCTTTTTCCCTAATTCAGTAGTAAACACCCCACTCCCACCTTCTCACTCATCATGGAGGTACCTCTTCATAGAATATACTGAAAAACATTGCAGAGTACAAAGCTATGAAGCTCAAGTGTTTGCCTGAGTGTCAACTGCTTCAGAAGAATTCATCCGAACTGTGAGAATTTTGACCAAAGTGCTGATTCAAAAAAGGGCATCTTCCTAATTTATGTAGTTAAGCTCCTAGTTAAGATTTCCCATGTTTCCCAATATTTACTCTATATAACCTGCGTAGCCCGTTTTAAGCTCCCAAAAAGACATGCAACAGTGTCAGCTCATTAATATTCATTAGCTTTGGAGGGCTTCCTATTCAATTCATTCCTTCCTCTTCCTTATGCCAAGCACCTCATTCTTACATCATGGTAGAAAAAATTGCGTATGCCAAAGCCACGTCTCAAAGCATAAGATAGTGCTGAATGCAGCCACGCTTCCCGCACTTAAGTATTTTGTAAGTAAACAGGCATACAATTTTAAAACACAACTGAGAAGTACCTCAAAGCAAGTATTTACCAAACTGCTATAATGTGAAATGCGTTTTAAAATATCCCAAGTCCAAAGACTCAACTTTTCCTTAAACAAGTCAAATTTGCTTGTTTTAAACTACAGTTTTTATAACCGATGACCCTCATTCCTACTTGGCAGAAGGCATGTGATACCCATCAACACCAGTATTGCTGCTTACAGGGACAGTAACAGGGACTTCTAGCTCTTGTGTTACACTGGAGGAACACGCACACATGACACCTTACCTTTCAGCACAGAAAGATTTGAACAATAACTGAATCTATTAATTTTTCCCGGTATTGTCAAGGCAGGATTTGGACTGCTGTTTGGATTATTCAGCAATGTCTTCAAGTAAAGCTACTATTGCAGTTTCTACAACAAAATTTAAGACATAAGCAGAGAAAACTACAGGAAACCACATCTCAGCCAGCACATTGCGTTACTATTACCCGTTCTGGCCAAAGGATCCTTTAGACTTGACAGTTTACATAAAGCACGGCTAAAGTTTGCTTTAACCCCAAGCTGTAGGTGTTTGAATTGCAGAGATGACCCTATACTCGAACATTCCTCATCGAGCTTTTGATAGTGTATGTATCAGAAAGTGAAGTTCTGACCTCATTTTAGTAGTTACGGCTTACGAGGTAGTAGAACCAGGCTAGCAGTATAACATGTCACACCTCAGCAATATAGACATTTGAAAAAGTATTTTTTATGCCATTAAAGCAAGCTCTTGGCTACTACTTCAGAAAAGAATTGTTGCCTCATTTAATGTTACAATGTAAAAAAGTTAGATTTTTTTTTTCCTTGCTCTTTCAATACATTCATTATGGCAATTTTAAGTACATAAATGCACATATATACACTTGTATATTAGAAATGCCAATCCTCGTTTACTTCTTTTTCTGAAGCTGCTCAGTATCTTTGGAGTGTCTGAAAGAGGACACATATTAGATATTCTCTCCACTACTGACTTCGGCTAAAACAGCTAATTCAGTTGAATGTGGAAAGAAAAAGCGTATTCCCCACTAACATGGATATGCTGTAAAGTTTCACAGATGTAAACAACTACTTTGAAAGAGGAATCCTCAGGAGTAAACACCACACTTTGTGCACTGTAAAGCTTAAGCAAATCACATCTATAGAATTTGCATTATTTCCTGCTAAAGTTCAGGGGTTTCTTGTTTACCTTAACCTCCACAGAAAAAGGTGGGACGCAAGCATTTTCAGCTCTTCCCACAATGACCTCTTCCAGTGGGTCCCATTCATTGTAGGAGGAAACAGGACAGTCCTTAGGCACAGGGCTAGTAGCTTTGTTGTCCTCAGCAGCACAGGTGTTCTGGGAGGCTGTAGCTGCCTGGGTGCTCTGGAAAGATCGCTGCACCCATCCTGTATAGACTCTTCCAAGCTTAAAATAAGAACAAAAATATGTTTCCCTTACAAAAGGCAAAAAGCAATGGTTCAGTCCACAAGTGCCTTACGCTGTAATCCCAAAGCCTCATACATTAATTGCAGCGTTACCAGAAACACACTGTTACAGTCATTCTAACTTCCTCAGGGCCTACTAGATGCTTAAAGGACAACCTGACTTTTAAAATACTCTCAGTTACACTCGGGCTAATGACATAGGAGCGCGGTATCCCTGGACTCTGTCCTGCTGAACCGGGGCGCTGCGTGGGTCAGCCTCAGGCAAAGCAGCCCGCAGCCATCCCGCAGCCGTCCCGCGGCCGCTCCGCGCCGCCCGCCTGCGCCAGATCTCCCGACGGAACATCCTCAACNCCGGGAGGCGCAGCCCAGCGGGCGAGGCGCTCCATCCCCAAGGCGGACTCACGGCTGCTTTCCGCACGCCTGGATTTCATTGCCACGAATGGCTCTTTAGAAGCAATATGACTTTGAATATTCCCGTCAGCTTTCAAATTCTTCTCCAAGAAGTACACTGATGTGCATCATTCAAATATTTTTAGTCATCCAATATGTGTGTTCATTAAACTTGTATTAGTCAAAAGAAATGAAATTTTACCAAACATTCCAATAATTTCACGTTAATAATTCAGAATTTTAGACTGCTACCTAAATATTTTGTGATTCAGCTAAAATATTTTAAGTCTTTAATTACCTGAAGGGGTGTTGCAAGAATGTCCCAAACAATTTCCAATTCTGGCTTCTCAAAATGCATATTGTGATATGATGAAATCTGCTACAGCTCTAACACACCTTAAATATATGAGGAACCAAGTTTTGTTCTACTGCGTAATTAACCAGTTCACCTTTTTGGCACAGGTAAACACTGCACCTTCCAGGAGGAATAACAGCATGAGTTCTCTTGTCACAAATTTACATATTCTCAGAGAAAAGTTAATTATTTCAGTTGGTATGACACCAAGCATGCTTTACCCCGTTCCACATGACCACAGAACTTCTTCGTAACTCAATTTGTTAGGACTTATTTGTAACGTAATTACCTCAAACACTATTCTTGTATCGAAAAGGATATAAGGATTTATTTATTTTTTTAGTTTATAAAAGGAATTTTTAATTCCTAGTTATCAATTTTTGTCATTGAAAAACTCCAAAACCTAAGTTTCTGCTAGTTTTGCTCAAATCCTTGTTTGATTCAGTTGATTTTGCTAAGGTCACTCTAGTCACATTGACCTTCTAAAAAAATTAATCATTGGCTTGTGGCTAAATCCAAAGGTCTGGCTTCTTTCTCTGTCCTTTTCAACTTATCAGCTAGTTTTGGACCTTTGGATCATTCTTTATCAACTCAGTTTACATAGTTTTTCTGACTCTGCACAATACTTCTTTTCCTACTTCCCACATATGTTTGGTGCTTTACAGGGTCCTTTAAATTGTCGTTGCCATCACTACAATGAGCTTAGTGCTCAATGCTTTACCATTTTTTTTTTGTTGTTGTTGTTATTTTTCTGCTGGACTACATTTATTTCCGCCCACATTTTTTTTTCAATGAAAACATTCTTTCCTGTATCTCAAAGGTCTGTTTCTTCCATTCTTAGGGGTAGCTCCTCTTGGACATAAGCCAATCTTAAGTCAAAGCAGAAATTTTTTCCTTTTCCTAACTGGCACATTTATGGTCTAACCTTGAAACCTTTGCTCATGGTAAATAGCATTTCCCTTCCAGCCTTCACTGAGTACCAATCATTTGATCTCCAAATTACCCTCATATCGGCCTTGATACCTGCAATGCTGTAAATGCACTAACCATCTAAAAATGCACTCTAGTGGTATCCCTACGCTTCTTTCAGCAATTGACCATCTTCTGAGTCACATGAAAAAAAGCAGTCACTTATATTTCTCTGCTTACATCTTTTTATTCCTTCACGCCCAATACAGACTTTATGCGTCTTGCATTTACGGTATATGGAACTGTCATTCCTCACAGTTCCCTCTTTGGCATCAAAATGAGTCTTGCTTTTTATACACTAGGCAGCTCTTTACATCTTCTTCCTTTTCTACAACAAGCACTTGATCTACCAATGTATGTTTTAACAGTGAGATAAATCACGGAGCACAACAGTAATGACTATTCAAATTTAAGTAAAGCTGAGTTCATTCACTGAAATACAAAAAAATTACTTACACATGATTGACTAAGCAGGTGCTGATCTCTTTGGATCAAAAATCTTATTATAAAGATCACATCATTAGTATTATTACAAACAACTGCTAGAATTGTTATAACACCTAGAAAGCTGAGCTCACTACCCAAAAGCTTGCCAATTATTTTCAAATTTATGTGCTGATCTAGTAAAGATATTTTCTTCCACTTCAAACCTCACTATTGCTGAGGTCTGGCCTATAAAGATTAACTAGCAAGATGTTGTTGGTTTGTTTCCAATGGGGCTCTATGCATATTTTATAATATTCTATCCATAATTTTTGAATGACATAAGGTCCCTCGTGGGCTTATATAAACTCTCTCATTCTGATAACTAGGTAATCCATTAAAGCAATGCGGTTTCAGTTAAAGAACAACAACGTTTTGGACCAACACCATTAGAGAATAAGATACTAAGTAGTAAAATTCTAGTTTAAAACCACAGAATTAGAAAAAGCAACAGGAGACATGCAGTAGAGAAAAATTATCCTTGGCTACAAGATCAGTGCTAGCGAAGATCAAAGTATAAACTCAGCTGTGTTTTAGGACAGTATTTGGTCTCAGCCTCATGTATCTTTTTTTCTAACACATATCTATCAGAGAAATAGAAGTCTCAAGGGATTATACTGCTGCTTAAATGTGAATTTCCATCTGTCCAGGAATCAAGGTCCTGCCTTTCAGAGTGTACATAGTTGTTTAGATTTGTAATGTGGTATAGTAATATGCCTGAGGCTCTTGAGGGACATATGTTTGAGGTTAAGGAGTAGCTTACCCTTTCTTACCAGTATTTCTGCTATATTACTGATTTGGTATAAGATATCTGGTGTGAACTTGTCATAACATTTACATATATTCAACAGTTTTTACTTATCCTTACTTTTGCCTTACTTACAGAAACTTACTTGGTTCAACAATACAAATGTGAGACTTCAGCTCCTTCTAGTGCCTTGTCAAAGACACCGCTTGTGAAATTCCAAGGGAGTACACCCATGAGAAGAGAATTTGGCATGGTAAATCTTATCTGTTAGCTATCAGGAATAACATAGAAGAATCCAATATTCATCTTAGAAAGCAAGTTTCCAAGCTCCTAAAGTTCAGAAGTCTGGACTGTTCCAGTTGTGAAAAATAAATGCACTTAAAAATATTAAAATGACTTTTCTCCCTCCTTTAAGCTCATAATTTTGTAGTCAACTCTGAACTCTAAAAACAGCCACCACATCTTGTTACACATAATGAAAACAATTTCTTTAGTTAAAAAAAATATTTTAACTTATGACCTATAGTAGAGCTTAAAATCAATATACTATTTTCAAAGTCCTTTGAAAGATATTCCAATTTTAATGAAATAATGTAAACCTTGCTTTATCATTCTTCATATTCAAAAGAAAAACATTCTTAGATCCCATCCCTTATCCAACTGAACAAGCTACATATGTAAAATGGCAGGAAATTCTTTCTCCCTAATCCTAGCTTCACCAAACTTGATTTAACCTTTAAATTTGCTGATAAACTCTACATGGCTTCTTTTATCTTTTATAGTCATTGAACGACAAATTCTGTGGCTTTCCCCAGTTGCCAGTTCTGCGTAATTCTTGGAAGCTTTTCTGTTCTTCCTTGTCAAGACATCTTCACTGTGTAACATGCTGAAAGGCTAAATTCTCCTTCAGACTGGAATGCAGTTTGCTACAATAGAATTATGACTACAGAATGAAAAAATCCTATGAGTACAAGAACCAAGTAAAACAGATTTCCTCTCTTTTTGTGCAATTCATACGGTAAATGATAAATCATAATCATAAACTGGATGGTATTTAACCATCTAGAGAGAAGAATTTCTAAGGAGTCTCCATTATGCGGATACACTGGTATCTAACAGCTTCGCAACCTTTCCACTAGTTGAGGCACTTAAGGGAGGCTTCTTATTCCTATCCAGTTAGCTATTATCACGAAACTTCTAGGAACTTAATACCATTGAGACCTATGACCCTTTCTCAAATTTGTCTGAAAGCAGCCAACAGGTTCGAGTTACAGGGAGGGGAAGGAGAGAACAGACATAGACATATATGCACATGCACGACCCACGGTCATATAACCTTATGTTCTTAGGAAGCAAGACTAAAACCTTCCTTGTCTTTAAGAAATCAAAAGGTGGAAAAAATGTCTCCTGTTTGAAAACAGATGACTTATGTAGATCTTTTCTATATAAAACTTAGGTAGCAATAGATCAAAATTTTCTAAGATTGTTAGCACACTGGTATGATTCAATTCTCAGTGTATTATTTTATTTTATTTTATTTATGCAAACATTGCTCATCATAGCTTTCTGTTAAAATGTATTTTTAATTTCATTGCAAAATGCAATCAAAATGCATTTCAACATATGTAATTCAAAAGATCACATCAATATTAATACATATTGCACTAAATTTTGAGCATGTCTGATAATTTAGGAAATAATTTAACTCCTTTTTTTGGCAACCAGGTAGTTGGGACACTTGAAGGATGTAGAGGAACACCGTTGAGTATCCCCACCCAAAACAAGGCTCAGTAACTGAGCAAAGGAAACAGTATAGGTAGTTTAGGTGCATATATGTGAAGAGCAGGACACTGGCCACTGACGAGATGGAAGTTGCAACTGAAATAGCAAGCACAGTGACAGAGCTCTGGTGAGATAATCATTAGACAAAACTTTTGGCTTGAAAGTAGTAAAAAAAAATATGTCTGCAACCTTGAGCAAATAGTCCAGTCGATTCAGTCCTTGTTGACAGAATGCACCTGATTTCAGGAAGATAGGACTGACTTTCTACTGTCCTTCTGGATACTCACAAATCACATTACATCATAAAAATGACTGATTTAATAATTAATTTCTTTTCCTAACAGAGCGTGCAGAAATTGGCATTCTAACAAGTTACACTGTATGTGCATATAAACATGGGTCCCAACGTACAAATAAATACCTGTTTTAATTTTAGATGTCATGTTTCTATTATAGAAAGGTGACAGAGCTGAAGAAAGTTCTATGAAGGCAAAGGATTTGGTGATCATAATTCATGACATTTTACACGCTGTCATTTCCAGAGGCAGCACAGTGCTGACTACTGAGAAACACAGGAGGTTCATGCAGCGAAAGGCACATCACTTGTGGGATAGATTTCATCCAGACCAGTATTTCCATCTATACAGTAACATGATCTGCCAACATCATGGCTCTAGGACATTTTAAATCTCTTGAATCTCAAATACACGGTCCTGCGACACAGCCTGTCGTACATTAGCATTTGAAATTTGAAAACTGCTTCACATCTTTCTTGAAAAATATTTATAGAAATTATTAATATAATTTTGTTGTGCCCCTGAAATAACAACTGCATTCAGTTTTCTCCTTGCTCCCACTGGAATTAAAATCACAACCATATCACATTATATATCTGAGCAACAGTTTCAAAATTGTGATCCTTTAACCAGTGTGTGAGTGCCAACTGCAAGTAAGGTACTGGCCTCCTAATATGAAGCAGCTTTGCATGAATACTTAGCATTTACTCCACTTTTTTCTTTCCTGAAAGAGAAAAGAAGCCTTGACACTCCAACAACCTCTTATCCATTCCAAGGTTCCAGGAGAGGACAGCCCAGTGAACCAAAATCAGTAGACCACTACTTACTTTAGGGAGAATGCTACAAAACCCAGCTTTCCTGTACTTATCCTTTCCACACTGAACCACAGAATGCCTTGAAAAGACTCCTTGACAATATAAATCAGCCTCAGTCACTCAGTCACAGTGCAGTTTCTTGAACTTTTGAATATTCCCTTGGACAGACAAGCAATGACTCAGTTACTATTTTCTAGCATACGCATGCAGTTTATTCAGGTGAAAGAGGCTGGAGTACCATTAGACTAAACTAGATGGTATATCTTGTCTCTTCACAACAAACAAGGCTGTGAGAATAGAGTCTCTGTTTTCCATCCCATGAAAACGCAAGTTATTTGATAAGCACATTCCATCACTTGATGCTCTTGTTAGAAGCATCTATGAATATTGCTTATACTGTAATGCCTCTGAAAAGTTTGCTGAGTATAAACTTGTCTTGATGGTAGGATAGTAACAAATTCTACAGGTAGGATTTGATTTGATTTGAATGTCTTCTTCAGAGGATTTTGTAAACTCATCGTGAGTTTTATGCCGAATCTGATTCAAGTCTAAAGTTAGTGGTTAGGAAACAACACTAGATTTGGACACATGGATGACATTTACTCTTTCATCACAAATGAAAAACAATGGCAAAGTCAAAACTTGGTGGAGAGGAGTAGTGTTAAATTCTCCTGAGGTCAAGGCTCAGCTAAGTTTTCTGCTTAAAACTTACACTTTCTTCTCCCCTTCGCCACTTCAGTTCTTGACAGATAACAAGCCTTCAGCAGAGAGGAGAGAGCAAGTAGGCTGCTTGCAATGACTGGGATACCTGTGCCGGAACTACCTGAACTCTGAACTAACTACTGCTTGCCTAGCTCTGCAATGAGTTTGGCTGTGTATCTGTAACAAACTAATAGAAGACAAAATCTATTTATGGGATTGAAACATTTTCTCAACCCCATGAAAGAGAATTGAGCAAGGTTCCCTTTGGAGTTTCTGTATTAGGACATGAGATAATCCCTGAGCTTTGACAGCTCCCTTCCCTGATCCTGAAGCACACATCTGTTCTGATGAATCCCAACCATGTCCATCCAAGGAAGATGAGGATGGACTCAGTGACAAGAATCTAGTTACCATCCAACCCTAGGAATCTCACACGTGTCACACTAGAATATTACAATTTTGTTCCTAGAATTTCAAACCAGTTGGTTCTAACACCTCTGCAACAGAAAGATGAGTCTTACTATGATTCAGACAGCTTCACCTAGAAGTTATAAATGAGCAGAGAGCTAAGTCTAAGCTCACCACTCAATAGGAAACTAGTTTAACATCTTAAACTTCAATAGCCTAGAAACAAACATAGTATTGTAAGGAGATGTGGTGGGCAATTTTCTAGCAACTTAAGTGCTAGTTGCAAAATGTCAATTCCTTAACATGGAAAGGTTCCATTAAGAATTTTTAGATCAAATAAATTTAGGCAGAACAGAGGAAAGGGATGTCATCCAGGAAGACCTTGACAGGCTGGAGAGGGTGATCTATGCCAACCTTGTTAAGTTCAAGAAAGCCAAGTGCAAGGTCCTGCACCTGGGGCAGAGCAATGCCAAGCACAAATACAGGCTGGGTGAGGAGTGGATTGAGCGCAGCCCTGCAGAGAAGGACTTGGGGATGCTGGTCGATGAAGCGCTGAACATGAGCCAGCAGTGTGTGCTGGCAGCCCAGAAAGCTGCCTGTATCCTGGGCTACATCAAAAAATGCCTGGCCAGCAGGTCAGGGGAAGTGATTCTGCCCCTCTACTCTGCTCTTGTGAGACCCCACCTGGAACACTGTGTCCATCTCTGGAGCTCCCAACACAAGAAGGAGGGGCATCTTTTGGAGAGGGTCCAGAAGAGGGCCACAAAGATGATCAGAGAGCTGGAGCACCTTTCCTATGAGGACAGGCTGAGGGAGTTGGGTCTGTTCAGCCTGGAGAAGAAAAGGCTCCAGGGAGACCTTACAGCAGACTCCAGTACCTGAAGAGGGCCTACAGGAAAGCTGGGAAGGGACTTTTTATAAGGGTGCATGGTGATAGGACACAGGGCAATGGTTTTAAACCAGAGCAGGGTAGATTTAGATTAGACATCAGGAAGAAGTTCTTTACTCTGAGGGTGGTGAGACACTGGAATGGGTTGCCCAGAGAAGTTGTGGACGCCTCATCCCTGGAAGCGTTTGAGTCTGGATGAGGCTCTGAGCTGCCTGGTCTAGTGGGAGGTGGCCCTGCCCCTGGCAGGGGGGTTGGAACTCTTTAAGGTCCCTTCCAACTCAAGCTATTCTATTATTCTATGAAAGGTTCTCTTTCCTTCTTCCATTTTCTGCTCCAGTTTTCCACACAGGCTGCTGGGAAGACAGACACAGTCTGCTGTGAGTGCTACGTTTGCTACAAGCCTCCTGGCTTTGCAGCAAAATGGTTACACCCCCAACTAGAGCTGCTAGAGACTTTTGAGGACCAGGTCCCCTCTCAAGATACCATATATGTCTCTAACCAGTTCCTAAATCACGATATGCAGGATGGAGTAGCTAAGATCCATAGTTACTAATTGTATACATAATAATAGCATTGTAATTTCATGCTACTCTACTAACACACCTCTGATCTCCTGTGGAGTGTAGCAGATCTCTTCCATGGCTACACTATTAGATAACTATATGTGTGACACACAAATCTGGACTATCCAATATGGTTTTGTCTAATGAGACGTGGTGTGTTTATTCACAGCCAGGTTGCACCTTTTTTTTTTTTTTTTTTTTTAAAGCAATGTCATTAACATAAAGGAATAGAAAAGAGCTTGTGACAGAGTACAGCCAAGTAAAAGCCCCCTGTAACATTCAGATTCTTTGCTTTTTGGAGGGACCTGGGTAATCCATTAGACAGAACTTTCTCGGAAATTCCAGTCTCACAGGAATAGTTCACTCAGTTTGAAGGAGATTTTTTTGGAGGTCAGTGATTGCAAAGTATTTCAGTGAGCAGTGGTGTCAAATCAGCTACAGACATGGCCAGCAAGTGAGCTCACCTGGGTGACCTACTAGAAATTCTGATTGCTTTACAAATTTGTAAGCATCATTCCTCAGAAATGGGGAAAGATCTGGAAAAATACCAATAAACTGCTGATGTTAGCACAGTTTAAGCAGTGCCAGAGCATGTATTTCATTGACCTTCATCTCCTGAACCCCTGCCAGACAGGCAAGACAAAAATGGAATGGCTTGAACTCTGCTATGAGTAGGTTCAATGATTTATCGCTCCATACGCTATGAACTCGGTTTTTGCGTTTACAAAAAATATTTTGCCAGGTTAATAGACACCATGCACCCCTTCCCAAGTGGGAAAGGAACAGAAAAATTTGAGATGTAGCATGTACAGAAGGAAGATCAAGCTGTTGATATTATCTCCTCATTCCTTCCTTTGCATTAGTCCTAATATTGGTACTAATATAACTTCTTCATAAGCCAGTTCAACTCAGTTCTCAGCAGAGAACCCACCCACCAAAATACAGTTTTCTGCCTGCTTAGTGAGCTCAATTCACCACTGAAGTGTCAGAAGAGCAGCAGAGCTAGAGCAAGGGAGGCAGTGAAACTAGGAGGCCATGTAAGGAGGACAGGGAAACTGAATCACCCCTTTTGACAGCACCGATTAATTAAATAAGATCAGCCTGTCCCATCTGATTGCAACCTTACAGAAACACTGGGGTAATACTGCAAATAAAGCTTTAATAGCAACTGTAGTAGATGTGGACTTGAAAATGAGACAGAAAGACACCTGAAATTGGAAATTGAAGACTTCAGTTCAGCAATCCTAGGAAATACCCTGTTTGTGGGAAGAGTCAGGAGAAACAGGCAAGAAAAGAATCCAGCTGACCTGTTACACAGATTCACTGAAGCCACAAGTCATCCACTCTGAATCCCATCTCCCTGCCATTCTTCAGTAATTACATAAACGTTGTTTTGTGGTACGACTGTTGTTACTTGGGCAAGCTACAATGGAGCATGCTGCCTTTTACCATTACAATGAAGTCTCCCATCAAACTATAAAAAAAAAATAACAGAAAATGGAAGAGAAAAGAGAAGACGCTGTCTGCAGAGAAAATGCTGCAGCCTGGAGCAGCCTATGGGAATAAGGAATGCTGGGCTTTCCCATGCTCCCTGTCCACATACTTTCCTCTTAACTAACAGTACAGTCATCTTGAATACAAATTTCATACAAAATTCCAGTTACTTGTTACCCTCTGGTGACATCTTGTGGATCAAAGCAAGACATCCTTGTCTGAACCTGCAGAGTGGAAGTCTCTTTCCCAAGTCTAAGGAGCTCTATAGCATCTGACAAGGTTCAGGTTTTCTTTGCTTCTTCCTTTCTTTCCTGCTCTGTGGACAGTGCAAATGAGCACTGTAGCAACAAGCTCCCTACAAAGAACAGAAAAGAGAGGTAAGTAGGAAAAAAGCAAATGAGTGTAGAGCACAGAAACTGAGAAAAGAGAGCAGCGAATATATTTCATAAACTGTATTTTCTGTTAATGAAACATTCTAATGTCTAAAGCTGAGTATAAGCTAGTGTTGAGCAATTAAGATTTCACAGCTGAAATCAAGGGGAGCCCTGCCACCTTGGCAGAAGACAGCAAATGATCAGCACCACATAATCACAGTTCATTTGCACCCTGCAAATATTAAGCAACCAACCCTCGCAGTGTACCTGTGCATCATTCACAGGGGCTGGAACTAAAATCTCAGCTCAGATTCCAGTTGTGACAGTAAGAAATGGAAAAGTTAGTAATACTTTGCTAAAAATACTGATTTATTTTGGATGGTTAATTTTGGAGCCTCTATTTGAAGTACTTAGGCAAGAAGTATATAAGTTAAATTTATGTAAGTTTATGATACAAGTTAATTGCATAAGTTTAAATTATAGCCTCATAATGGAAAAAAAAAAAAGGGAGAATTTCTTTCCTTATAAAGGAAAAAAAAATCACTTCTATATAACAAGAAATACATTCCTTTGTGACCTTTGCAGGCATCTTGAAATTTGATCCATCCCCATGGAGGATATTGATGCAGAGAAAAGAAAGAGATCCATGAACATCAGCTATCATGGAGCTATAGTAGATAGGTATTCATTTTTCAAGTGCTTCCACAAAGCATTAGGAGATTGAAATCTGGAAATGAGGAGACTGTGGAAATGCAGCAGACACGGAAGGTCATAAACACATTGAGCACCCACTGAAACCAACGTGAGCAGCCGCGAGCAGCATCCTTTCGCCACACAGCCTACGACCGTGCCGGCAGTGCCAAACGGCGGCCTTCTGCAGAGCCAGGTCCCACAGGCAGCATCCAGCCCAGGACAGCCCTGCCGGCAGGCACAGTGGGCCAAGCCCTTGACCAGCTTCCAGCCCAGGCTCAAGCACGCGTACCTCTTGTAACACGAAACAAGTGTCAACGTGCCCTAGGGAGCTCCGTTAGCTCTCACCAAATATCTGCATTTAGAGTAGCTGCTTGGGGGGCGGGGGTGAAGACAGATAAAGTATTAAACAGGGTTTACTGAGCTATAAAACCTAGCAAACATTTAAAGTCAATAAAACAGCCCTCCTTGTCCCTAGGCTAACAATATTTAAATTGATACTTGGTTCAGCAAAAACACTTCAACTTACAGCCAAAGTGACAGCTGTTTGAGCAAAAATATCAACATACACTATGGCAGTCCAACGTTAATCAAGCACAAAATGACCTGCCTACATTAGTAATTCCCTCACAAAAAGAACTCAGAAAAGCACCAGCCACTTCAAAGTCACACCACATCATATGTGACACATTTCATGATACATTATTCTTAAATAACATACGAATTAGCCATTAATTACCTATTAAAATGGCTACAGTAATGAGAAATACTTGAACAAACAAAACTGTATCTAGCACTGGAGCAACACGCCTTCACCTCTTGGGATTACTGAAGAAAAAAAAATTGTCCCAGTGTGCTTCACAAACTAATTCCTAACAGGGCTTTGCTTTTTACAAGTTTAGAAAACAAAACAAAACAAAACAAAACTTGGTGCTAAATCAAAAGTATCAGAAGGAACACTACAGACATAGGCAATCTGGGCTGGTAAATGTTAGAGAAATTAACAGGAACTGAAGAAAGAGAGTTTGTTTCAAATGTGGAGGCCATCCAAATGGCTAGTAGTGCTGACATAACTGCTGTTTAAATTGTTGAATTCTAGTTGCCATTGCTAGGCATCAGCATCAGTAAATATTGCCTCTGAAAGTTAGCTGCCTCACCAGCTCATGACTGAAATCTTTGTAGAGCTGAAAACCTTTACAGGGAGCCTGTAATCGGAGGTTCAAGGGATAGTTTAGAAGAACAGTGTATTGTGAAAAAGCTGGCCAGCAAACCAACTATTTCTTGTGTGAAAATTCACAAGTTGTTGCTTGGTTGGTTTTTTTTTAATAGTTCTGAATAATACAGCAGCCAGAGGGCCTTCAAAATGTCATTGGGGCACAGTCATGATCAATAATGGTAAAAAATTTATCCTAGACATAAACCAGTTATTTTTCACCTGTGCTAGCTCCCTGAACCAGCTCCTCACTCAGAGCCAGGAGTTCTAACACCGGCTCACGGAGAGGGGTATGTGAGCAGGAAAGGCAACGCTGACCGTAGGCCACCTGCATACAATCTACTGGGTCCCGTTTCAACTGCAGCAGCTGCCTGGGAGGTCTGTCCACGGCTAAATTAACTGAGTGGCTCTGCTGCCTCCCACCCCTCTTGAACATTCAGCACTCCTGTTGCATTTAGAGCTAGCCACGGCTCACCTAGCAGCAAAGTGAATTTATCTGGCAGGGGAAACAAAGTCTGCAGTGGAAAAAAAGTTTGCTGGGAGATCAGTGATCTGAATCAACTCACCTTGTGGTGAGAAGTATCAGATCTGACATAAAAGGGGAGCAGAAAATCGTCCATTTACTAGGACTTCGCAAAATACAAAATTAAACGTATTTTTCTTAAATAGCAGTTCTTATTCACAGTAATGGCTGCTTGAACGTCACCAAGAAAAGCACCGAGTTCTGCTTGCTGGGTCCAGTTGGAAGGGTAAAATTCCTGGAGTTTGCCTCAAGGTTGTCCGAGTAACTAATGTGCCTCAGCCTTGGACAAGAGCAAGACAGAGAGACTGAGACTGTAAATTCCTTCTGTGCATCTAGAATACTAATAAATGTGGGTGTTTTTAATAACTAAATAAAAAGTCATACCCCACATTTTTGGTTGGCTCAGCTGCTATTTACCTACCAGACTTTTTTACCACCTAGTGATGGTGCAGCACCAAGGCTGGTAAAAGAGGGGGGCAGGGACATGTTTACCCAGGGCACCTCATCACTTACTCTGTTAGGCAGCCGCATCCTAAACTTCTCCCGGTGTGAACCTTGCCTAGGCTTGGCTGCCTTTGCCGCTGGTGACCGCAGGTTCCAAAGGCGACGCGCAGATGGCCGGTGTCCCATGCGGGACGCCTTCAGCCTGTGAGAAAGGCCCTGGCCGCGACAAAAGATGCCAACCTTCCGCCCCGAGTCTGCGCGTCTCCCAGTGCGCGGCGAGGCCCTGCCTCGGACACGGCCCGCAGGCGGGAGCCGCGCGTACCCGCAAGG
>VWZK01018834.1:206310-256581 GCA_013396935.1 Baryphthengus martii
GGCCGGCGGGGCCGGGGGCTCCCCGTCGGGCTTGTCGGAGCGCAGAGGTGGCGGGAGGCAGCGCCGCCTCTTCGGCCCGCGGGGGGCGCCGAGGGTGGGCTGGAGCGGAGGGATGCTTCCTTCTGATTGCCTTGGGAGTTCATTTGGGAGTTTAAGTTGATACAGACCAGAAGAAAGGACAAGGTTTCCAAATAAGTTGCACTGCCTTTTCGTTTTCAGTTCGTGTACAACATGTGGGCACTGAGCTCTGATGCCTTGTTCGCTACTTGATAAAGATAACGAAGACCTAGAAATACAGTAGCCCTCAATCATAAACAACAGGATTAATTCAGTTACGTTCACAAGAGTTTCCAAATTAGAAATAAACAAGGTAATGGAAAAGAAACCTCGTGCTGCAGCTGGACAGACACATGAAGATGTGCCGGGTTTCATTTCACAAAGCAAAGGCGTGAACCCACGGAGGCAAACCATATTCCTTTTCTGTAGAAGAGATTTTGACACATTAGTATGTTTTAAGTGAAGAGCTGCATTCTGCTTCATATAGAGCAGAGATCTTATTTCATGCCCAGTCCATTATATTTATATGTATGTATATGCATACATACAGTATGAATAAGTGACTATATGGAAGTCAAAGATACTCTTTATCTGCCAAGAGTTAACATGAATGTATACTTCATTTCAGTTTAAATAGTTGAACTCAATAGTCTATTATACGTAACTAAAGTATTTTATATGCCCTAAAACTCTAGGAGTTCAAATGAAGTTTTCCTTTTTTTGTGGTAACTTTCTGCCTCACTGAGAATATTCTGTGCAGTCTTTGAACTTTCAAATTTAGTCAGTGTCGTCACTACTAAGCATATGCGGGAAAAGCTACTGTGTAGCATATGAAATGTGTTTTTCCTTCTGTAACATACTCGCTTCAAATTTTCTGAAAATGCCTTCAGCTGTGAGGAAAAGTAAATGAAAAAAAAATGGACCCTTATTCATAAAAATTTACTACATGCTTGACTCTACTAGTGATTGCTGGATATCAGGAGAGGGAAGAAGTTTAGGTCTTTTCTGCTGGACCTTGATTCCATCCTTTATTATCTTGCTGCTCCATGCAGAAGATAGTCTTGTCAGAATTTACCATCACATGAGATCCTGCCTGTGTGCTTGTACAGATGAATTCCTGAAAAGAAATATACTGAATTCATTAATATAGTTTATAAGTCATTAAAGTTACTTATACCTACAATAAAACACGGATTTCAAAGTTTATTGGAGTGTTATTTATCTCAGTGAAAGTTTATTGGGGGTTATTTATCTCTAAGGTGCCAGCTCATTAGATACTTGCACAAAAGGCCTTATTTTATCTCCTTCATGCCTGATAGTGTCTAAGACGCATAACTCTCCTCCCACGCAGCTTTAGTCTGTGTGCAGTCCAGCATCTGTGTAGTGCTGCAGAGCATAGGTGGAATGGAAGAAGACAGGCCAGGCTGTGCTGATATTTTGCGGGTTTGCTAAAAGAAGCCTTCATTAGATTTTCATGAGTATCTTGGTGGTCAAAGGGCACCCACGGTAATCCCGGGATTTTTTTTGACCAAAGTTAGGGCAGAAGTACCAAAACGTTTGATGGGGAATTCCAAAGTCTACCAGACTTGATAAAGTAACGCTTTTATTAAAGTTACTGCTTCTTCACAATTGAGACAAAGCTTTGATGTGGATCTTGGCTTTACCTAGTCAGTTAGCATGGAGATACAATTTCTAGTAACAGATTTATTTTTCAGTATTAAATTGCTTCAGAGATTTGTTGATTTAATAGTATTTAATATATTCTTTGCTTTGAAATAAAATAGAAGGGGTAAAAATAGGTTATACTATGGAAAATTTTATATTATGATGTTTTCAGTGAAATTAGTGCTGACAATTCATTGTAAATCTGGTGGTTTATCTATTCATGTAAAAGTGCCTGTGAGTTGGAAGGCTTTTAGTCTGGATTCCTAAATAAACAAGGTATACACAATTGCACCAGCTGCCTGGTCATCTTCATTCTATTATCCAGCTTCTTAAGGGAGTAAAGGTCTCAGGGACAGCTGCATTCTTCCCAACTTGGTTGAAACTGGCTGTGGGTAGAGAGGAGCGAGACCTGCATTACCACTTCAATAAGAGACAGGCAGATAGGGCTTGAACATGAAGGGAGCTGGCCTACTCACTGCACATAAATGAAAACATGTGCTCTTGTTGGGGTTAGAGATACCGGAGGGAACAGGAGGAGAACTGGGATTAATCAAGACACGGGCAGGAAACAGGCATAAGGAGAGACAGAACACAACTGTCTAGGATCCCAGGCTTTAGTAGCATTACTCCTTAAGTCACGCTTCATTCTGGTTTTCAGTGTTTCTCCCATTTGTGTTGAGACTTTAGAAAGATGAGGTTCATCTTTATACATAAACCAGGGGTGATTTAAGCATCACCTCACTTTTGTGTGGGCACTTGCCAAGTGAGGCGTTTCCCCACGGTGGAGAGGGAAGGTACCACAGGGTCGGCAGGCAAGGGGCAGCGTGGCTGGACTGTTCCTCTGGAATTCTGTTCCTGCTGCAGAAAATCAAATAACCAAATCACTCCCAGTTCTGTGGGGAAATACTGTTCCTCTTCGGTCCTTTCTGCTGGTTTGTGAAGTGATTTGAACATCAATTTCTTCACAGCAACTAATCATGAAAGCTGCTGAGCCAAAGTTGATGCACCAACAATACAGTTCACAGAACAATATAGAATTTTCTTATAATTCTTTTTTTCTCTCTTCTTTAAGAGCTGAAGGAATCTGTTGAAGAAATACTGCCATTCTTGAAGAAAGAAAAAGTTAAAGTTTATTATTTAAGCAAGACATCTGCTACAGAAGGAGTTGAGAGCTTTCTTGATAAAGTAGATGCTGCTTCAGATGAGCCTACTCCGTTGTCATGGAGATCAGATATAACCTTTAAAACTCCTGCCATGTACATCTATACTTCTGGTACTACAGGTAACATAAATTCACAAAACCAGGCCACAACTCTCCTCCCAACACTGTGATTTTTTGGTAAGGAAAGAGAATCTGTTACTTCACATTAGTTGCTACTCTCATTCAGTCCCCCTCAGGAACCGAACATTTGGTATCTGTATCTAAAACCAAAAAGCATGCAGAATAGAGGCTGACTTTACGCACTAAATCTGGTGACAATAAAGAAGATGAAGACAATGCCCAAAGGCACTCAAACCTATAGCTTCATTAGGAAGAGCAGAGTATGTCTCTACTCCAGCTTAGTCTTCGAGATTCTTAGGGCAGGAACTTCCCTGGAAGCGGCAATTTGAATCCTGTTTGGGCTGCAGAAGGCAAATAACTCAGATGTCCTTCATCCTTGTTAGGGGCTCAAACCCCTCTGTCCTTACAGACTAGGCAAACTGTACCATTATTTTGTCTTCTAGCACCTATCTCAGCAAGTAATCTGTTCAACTGTATCTGATGGGAAACCAAGAAGAGATTTTGTAGTATGAATTCCATTTATGTAGGATGATTCAGAGCTGCAAGGAGATACCTAATTCCAGGAGAGATGCAAAATCTGAGATTAATCTCTGTTTTAGCATGTCCTTTCCCTTTGCTCAGCACACTAGATTCTCCAAATGCCATTTCCTCATTCTCTAGATATCTGTTACTCCTAGGTACCTAGTATTGGTAATTTGGGCACTTAACAGGAGATAATCACCTAAAAGTTACCTGTGGGAAGACATATCCTCACCAAGGCTAAACGCCAGCGTGTTGTGTGGATACAAGCTGCATTACCTCCTTGAACTCTGGAACTATCACTTGCACCAGCCCTTGTGAAACTGACTGGTCTTACTGTACTTATTGTTCAAGTGAAGTTCTGCACCTTTTTGCTTGACTTTAAACAGGTCTTCCCAAAGCTGCAGTGATTAACCATGAACGCATAATGCTAGCTTGTGGTTTGTTTGATGCTGGCCATGTTACCTCTGAAGATATTGTATATACTGCTCTACCCCTCTATCATAGCTCTGCCCTCCTCGTTGGAGTCCATGGATGCATCATGAAAGGTACCATGCACTTGCCGGAGGTGAACAAACATTACTGTGCAGAATTCATGCCCAGGGGTGATCGATCACATACACAGTAAGCTTTTCCCTAGCTGCCAAACTTTGAGTTGAAATACTTGGTTATACAAGCCTCTGTTACCAGAAACTCCTGAAGCCAAAAGACACGTTTGTGTCTCTGTTGCTGTCACACGACGCGCACAGTTCTTCACCCTGCACAAATTTTATTTTGTCACCTGGACAAACGGGATATATCCTGTCTTACATGACAACTCTTTGCACAGTAAATGAGTACAGAATTTCATCCACAATAATAGCCTTTAACTCTTGATGAACAGAAATAGACATTAAACCAATTATTCAGCATAGATTGTATTTCAATATATTTTAGGAAGAGTACTTCCAAATGCTGTATAATTCTAATTCTACAAGCTTTCTGCAATGTTGTGCTAAGATATTCTATACAGTCTTATGAGAGAATAAGAATAGTCTCTTCTGTTATTTGTTTTACTTCTTTCTATACAGGTGCAACTATTGTTTTGCGTGCCAAATTTTCAGCAAGCCAGTTCTGGGATGACTGCAGAAAATACAACGTAACAGTGATACAATATATTGGGGAAGTGCTTCGGTATCTATGCAGTGTACCACAGGTAACAAACTGCCTTTCTTTTTTTTGGCTAGATAGATTACTGGGAATACTTGTTATATTATACTTACGGTTAGATTTTAAGGGGAGGATGGGAAAAAAGCCCAACAAAAACCTTCCCTAACAAGGTCTGTAGTCTCATTGCATACTAACAACTTTTTTTCAAGGAAAAAAAGAGCAGTTTTTGCCTTGAATTATTCTTTTGAATAGTGGAACAATGGCAATCCATTAATTGACTTGAAGAGTTCTTTAGGAACCAGTGGACCTGTGTTTTGGGCAGTGCGAGTTTTGGGAGTTTTGTAGCTAAGATGTCCTATACCCAAGACAGTCAGGTGATCCCCAGGTGAAAGTGTTAAGGGCGTTAATGTGATTGTTTAAAGAGTTCCCCCTCTGAAGATACACTTAATATAATGTCTTCATAGGGTACCTCTTCAGAGGTAGTTTGCTGCTGAGATCCCTGCAATCACATTAGTTAATTCTTAATTTTAAAAATGTATTTGCATAAAATTACTTTCACAGAAGTAGGCCTACTGAACTGCAGTTAAAATTTAGTAAGAATAAAGGTGGTATCAACCAGTCTGCCTAGCACCATTTGATAGCCATAAGCCAGGACAGAGAATCAGGTCCACGGTTTCTTTGTCATTTATGCATGTGTGCAAAATACTAAATATACCAAAATACTAAATATACAAATATATTCCTTCTGATGTCAGTTACAGAGATGTGAAATACTTTCACTGGAAATCAGTAGAATTCCTCAGGAATTAGATATATTAAAAATATTATGTTATGCTTTGTATTTTTTCTTTATGAGTTGTTAGCCCAAACCGAGCAGTTAACATAATAAAATAATTTTATAATAATCAGAATACTTGGCCTCTAGATTGGGCCACTAGATTTAATCAGAAGTGTGGGTGGAGGAGATTCAAATTGAGGTAAGGAAACTAGGTACTTGAAACATGCAGTCAAGGGTGGTGATACATCAGTCCTGCAGTTCACGGAAAATCCCAATTAGCAAAGTACTCATAATTAGCCAATATTCAACTGGTATAAATAAAATAGGGGGGAAAGTGAAAAACTACATTATCTCCTTTCATACAAAATATTTTTTAGGAAAATAAGCTTAAAGAATAAGCTAGTATACTAATTTTTGATAGAGTTGTGTCTCAATAGCAGAGATGTATGCACAAATATCACTGAGTCATAGGGCATATGCTGTAAATTCCTGAATTCAACCAGTATCTCAGAGATGTGTACAGTTGCCAGCCAAGTATCAATTAGTTCCCAAATGGGGTGAGCTTGGTAATGTTAGCCACACAGAGACATTTAGCTTAACCCTTAAAGTGACCTGTTAATCAAAAAGTAACATGGATAGCTGAACGTGAAGCCCACTGAATCATACAGTTGAGTAGTACTTGAGGCTGATTACTCGTTATTGGTGGCTGCTTATCTACAAAGGTCAGATTTTAAGATAGGCACAGGTAGCTTAGATTTTATTGTTTAATACCAGGATTTTTGTTTACTTGGTATGTAGAATTCAACACCAGTGTAAAAAACATCTTTACGTAAGCAAGGTTTAAAAGCTTAGTATCTGATCCCACGTACCCATATGCATGCTACTTAGAGTGCACAAGTCTCCCAGAAAGATGGGATTAACGTTTTAAGAATGCAAGAACTTGACAGAATGGATACTATAACTTAAACTGTCATGATGCTAAGATGGCTTGGCCTGTTGTTGCAGATGTAGAAGAGAAAGAGTCTTTTCCACGAGGAACTCGCAGTATAAGTAAGATCCAAATTGGAGAAAAAGGCGGGAAGTGGAACAAAAGAACCTTTCCATATTTTGATAAAATTCTCTCAGGCTGTTGTTACTCATTAGCACGTTAGATACATTTATGAATTACAAGCATATGACCCAGGTCAGTTCTTCCTTTTGTTGAGGATAAATATAAACATCTAAGAGAAGGCATAAATGGACTGCTAGCCTCACTGTGTGTTTATCACTTTACTGGGTAAACAGAAAGATCTAATAGCACTATTAAAAGTGTTATGAAACATCATAATAGAATTTTTAGAAGGCTCAATCCTATACTTACAATGGCAGAAGAGATTTCCTTTCCACCCAAATACCACTTGAAATCCTGCAAAAGTTCACTGAATTCAGGGTAAATGACACCCTTCTGCAGATAGTCACCACAAGGCTTACAAAGAAAACAGTTTAACATGGTTCCCAAGTTTCATTCTGGCTTTCTGTGTAGAATTATTTTTTCCTGTCTTCATCCAAATCAAGTTAACTACTAACTACAGTTAGATATATAGCCCAACTTGCTCAGTAATTTCTTTTTTCCTTTTCCAAATCAAAATCATGAGCTTTACTATAGTGATATTTGCCCAAAGTTTGCTTCAGAATATGATCAACACTTTTAGAGTGAAGTTTCCATCAGAGTTTTCCAGAAGTAGAAATTCTGCTTTCACTCATCAGAAATGTGAATTTATGATTGTTTCTTGTCTCTAGAGAAACAATGATCAAGATCACAAAGTCAGACTTGCCATAGGGAATGGAGTAAGAGCTGATGTTTGGAGGGAATTTATCCGAAGATTTGGAAATATTAATATTTTGGAGTTTTATGCATCAACTGAAGGAAACATTTCTTTTGTTAATTACACTGGAAAAATTGGTGCAATCGGAAGAGTAAACTGGCTGCAGAAGGTAAAAATAACCACAAAACCTGGCATTTTGTCCTTCTTGGTGAAGTCTGGTGTACTGCCAAGGGCATGTACTGGGCTACTTCTGTGACAACTTGGGAAGAACCTAAGGCTCAGTTGCAAGTTTGTTTAGGGAGAAGGTTCTCCCCAAGTACAATCCATAGCTGCCTATGCCAGATGTCACAGCCATCTCTCGCTAGCTCAGGCAAAAGTATATTTAGACTCAATACATCTTGAAATGTGATGAATTTGGCTCCTGTTAAATAGAAAGCTGATTATGTAATATATTTCTGAAAATATTTTTCAAAGATTGGATATTCATGTGTGTATACATTTTGCAAATTTTCACTAGAAAATCTTACGCTATGAACTGATTAAATACGATGTAGAGAAAGATGAACCAGTCCGAGATGAAAATGGATACTGCGTAAGAGTTCCCAAAGGTAAAAACTTAACTCCTTTAAAAAAATTTCAGAAAGGTGTTTACTTTTAGAAATTACATCTCTTTGCATCACTTCCCTCGGGAAAGATGCTACGAATTGCCACTGAGTAAGCTACATTTTTAAATACAAGTTAGAAAACGTAACAAATCACATACTGTTGTAATACAGCTTAACAGAAAGGTGAAGTACATTGGGGAATACAGCACCTGTATACTTAGATTTTAATCACTTGTCTAACTTTTATAATGGACACACATTTTTGAGTACAGATCTTGACTTTCAGCAGAAGCTTTTAATTCTTTTAAGGCTTTGCCACTAAAGAAACATTTGCGAAATAGAAAGCGGTTCTCTTTTCCTGCAGTGGCTGAAACTTTCTGCCATTGGCAATAGAGCAAGCACATATGAAAATACTTCTTTTATAATAAACCCTAATATCAGTTTTCACAGGAGAGGTTTATATAATTAGCACAGGCAAACCTGTGCTTAAACAAGGTACTCGTGATACTTTCTGATTTTGTTGCATTCTGCTACATGTGTAGTCCTTACTGTGAGGACAGAAGTGCTCACCTTCTCTGTGTGTAAGGGAACAGAGGGACAGGTTACCCACTGTATTAAATTCTCATTCCTGAGGAATATACCAGTTATGTTAAGAGCACCAGCCCCATAGGCATACTCTCCTGTGCCAGCTCTCCCTACATATTCTCTTGAATTGGGATGAGGAGGGATGTGCACACATGTATTCTTTATTTATATAACTGCATCCAGTGTATACGTTTCTGAACTGCAGAGATGTGGAAAATATTTGCAATGTAAGAAAGAAACACTTAAAAAAAATGGAAGATCCCAGGCTTGATAGGGGCAGACTGTCCCTATAAAGATTAGAGATAAAATTCACTCCAGTGTGTAACATCCATGCAAAGCTCTACATAACGTGGGGTTGAATTTCAATTTACATAAACATATAGGTGTTCCTCTCCTTTCATAAATTATTCCATTTGTAGCACATGAAAGACTAAAGTACACACTAAGCAGCCTCTTCATCTATTTTGCATTCATGGTAACCAAGCTGAACCCCAATATTTGGTTCCTAAATCCAACTAAATCTTTTGGTTGAGGGGTAAGGCTGCCCCATGCCAACTGAGTTATGTAACAATAGCCCGTACCAGTGGTCACCTTCTAAAGACATGCCTAATGCCACGTGTAAGTTCCCTTTGTAGACACAGCTCCTGTTGAGCCAGCTGTTTTAAATTGAGGTTTATGAAGCTATCTGGAGAATCGAGCTTTTTTCCACTTCCAAACAAGACTTCAGAGATTCTCTTCTGCTGCATCAATACAAGCAGGTGGTAAATTATACTATCGACTGGCATTTTTGAGGGTTAGTGAATTGAGGGGACAAGGTGAAACTCAATCTGTATCTCCACAACTGATTTTAACAAAATGATAGTTATGACAGAATTCTCAAATAACTCTATAACATCTGCAAACTTCACTGATATAATGAAAATGTTATTTTTTGGCAATTTACACTGTGCTTTTTAAACAAATGTTTTTCCTATTGACATAGGTAAACCTGGACTACTGATTTGCAAAATCACCCAATATGCACCATTTAGTGGCTATGCAGGAGCAAAACAACAAACAGAGAAGAAGCAATTAAGAAATGTCTTTCAAAAAGGGGATTTATATTTTAATAGCGGTGACCTTTTAGTGATTGACAATGAGAACTTCATTTATTTCCATGATCGAACTGGAGACACGTTCCGGTTAGTTTACTTATTTAAATGTTTATTACAAAGAAAATTCCGACTCATTCTCAGGTTGGAATTCATATCCATATCTCACTGACTGATGAAGAGGAATTTCTCTAACTTGAGACAGAAGAAGAGAGGACTCCAAGTCACCTCCACTGTTGTATTTTACCCATTTTGTTCATAGGTACATAGAGAGCCTACAAAAGGCTCAGCTGAAGGTAAGGACTGAGACTTCACATTCACTATACTTTTAAAACTCAGAAAGCATAGAGCCTAGGATGGAATCTAAAGTAAGTAATATTTTGGGGCTTTGTTTGTTTAGAGGCATTTTAAGCATGATTAAAGTGTGTTAAGTTCTTCAGAGATTTGAATAATTTGGAGCACATTGTTGAGTTTTGTGACATGTTTTTCTCTACTTTTGATAGCAAGTTCCTTGTTATAGTGCAAAAGTGCTTTTTGATCTCAAGCTCAGTGCTCAGCCCATTGTAAAGTCAGACATTAAAACACTGGAGACCACTCCGTGGAATACAAATGGAAATCATAACTATTGACTGCTTATTTTCCAGGTGGAAAGGAGAAAATGTTTCTACAACAGAAGTTGCAGATGTTTTAGGACTGATGGACTGCGTTCAAGAAGTTATAGTATATGGAGTATCTGTTCCAGGTAGGAGTGAAATACTTGAAGTATTTAAACAACAAAAAACCCAACTAAACAAAATATCAATATACTAAACTGCAGAGTATAGGTAGCCCTATTTCAGCTTATTTTTTGTAAGCTACATTTGATACATTCCATCGTCTAAATGCATGAAACATTAATTAGCTAAAATACCCACAAACATAGCCAAAGCTTGTATTAACACGGTGTGACAAGAATACTTGAGATTAGGTGTCTTGGATATAAACATTATTGTATCTTTTACAGGAATATAGCTCTGCAATTACTGTAGAGTGGTACAAACAAAATAGATTTGAATTTCTACAAGAACAAGAATGTCACTTAAGAAATTCCTCCTTTTTTTCACCTTTTTTTTTTAACAATCTGAAGGAATGCAAGAATTTCTGACATGTTTACTGCTTTTTCTACTCAAAAATCTGTGAAATCTTTGAGCTTTTATAAACTCTTTCAGTGCTTATGGCTTTTTTTTTCTTTTAAATTTGAGAGGCAGTGCTGTGAAAGGCAGATTCCCAGAGAGACTGGAAGACAAAAGAGGGAACAGATAGATTTACTCTACTTTATTGTCTCCTGTATTTTGGTACCTTTCTGTCCATGTTTCTCACCCAAGATCTGCAGGAATCCCCTCTAGCTCCTCGCTGCGTTTGTGTTGTGATGGACAGTTAAAATGGAACTGGTTCTTACAGTGTAATGCAGGGATCTGAAACCAAACAAACAAGGTTAGATTTGATTGAAATCCCAAGTATTGCATTGTGCAAGTGGCTTGGAGTAGGTGGCATAATACACTGCATGCCCTTAGTGTAGTCTTAAGGAGGAGGAGGAATTTTGGAGCCCCTATTAAGTAAGTTAACAGACATCAACAGGTATAACAGATTAATTATTAATTTGTTAACAATATCAATGAAGTTGACAGGTATCACACTTTTCCAGAAAGGCTTGCAGACTATGGTATATCATAACATGGGTCACATCAATGATAATTCAGTATTTTGGAATTGAAAGGCGTTAGAGACGCCACTCTTCCTACATGTACCCTTTCCTTCCACCATTTATTCAACATGTGAGAGATTCTGTTAATGTTATGATCCACTTGCTATTTCCTCTACTAAAGGTGGAAGACATGAGAATAGAAATGCCCAGAGTCTCCGAGGCTAGAATAAAAAGGCTCTTTATAAACCAAGATGATCTATTAGAATAGGGGATTTAATTCAAATAGACAAACTTTTTTTAAAATCATGTATGTTTCTACTACATCTATTGATCTATAATTAAAGCCTCTCTCTTTAAATCACTCATGTTTTCAGTTGCACACAGCTGTCTTAGGAGACATTTCATAAGGAAGGTAAATAACAAATGGTGTAGAGTTCTTAATCTATTTCTCAGATTACACTCTAGGAGATGAGCAAGGTAGGCTTTTATACTCAATGCTCTTGTAAAACCACAGAGAAGAGGTGTTAATACCTAATTATAGAACAATTTTATATAAATAAAACATGTTGTTCAAACCTGTTCTCACCTGTGCAAGAACTGGGCGGACCGTGGATTGGTTTTGTTTGTTTTACATGGCACAGAAATATTTGTACTTCAGTAATACTCAGTAATGTAGCTGGGGGTGATAGTATACATCACCTGGGAACTCATTAATTCAACACTCTAGATTTTGAATAAAAAAGTTGGAATGCCAGGTGTCATCAATACATGGCACTAAAGGCAAACAGAATTAACACTCAGAAGAAACTAAAGAACAATTAATCTTAAATTAGCATATGCTTGTGCTCTGCTTTAAGCATTAGATGCTACTTTCCATTTTCACTTCCTCCTGTACAGAATTCTGTGAAAGCATTCATATGGTTCTAATGTAAAGCTTTGTGTAAGGATATTACCTACTACTTCTTGCATCACTTGTAATCCCAGAAAACAGACGGTACACCAAAAAGTTTGTGTTTAAACGGTGTCTCATCCCTCAGCCACCACAAGGAGGGGGAAGAAGCCTTCTGAGCATAAAGTTAAACAAGGATAAAATCTGAAATACTTTGATTAAATTAATCGTTCATATGGCAATAATCAATCCTCTTTCAGCATGGATGAACTTGTCAGCATAGGTACAAGCATACCATGATTTATTGTCAAGTACATTAACCCACGCAGTTAAATGCTGCTGCAGACAGATTTGCCTCAGAGTACCGAGACCTGATTCTCCAAAGACATTTGAAAGCAGCGTGATTTTCAGAATGTCTGCCATTTATAATTCTGATGCTAGGCTTTCAAAAGAGTTTGGCATCTGGCATGCCTTAAGAAAATCTAATCACTTCAATTTCTAAAGGAAAATACATTAGCATGTTTTCTAAAGTGGCTTAGAATGAAAGGTTCATTTATAGGAGAAAGAAAAAAAAAGTAAGTTAGCCTGAAGTTCAAATTTATATATAAACTACAGTTATTTGCTGTCATTATTCTTTCAGGTTATGAAGGCAGAACAGGAATGGCATGTATTCGACTAAAGGAAAACTGTGAATTCAATGGAGAAAGTACTTACAGCCATGTTAACACTCACCTTCCAAACTACGCAAGACCTCGTTTTATAAGAATTAAGGTAAACCAGTGTTCCTAAGTAGCTTTTGTGCTTCCACCTGCATTGTGTTTTCTCTCTTTTCCACAAGGACTATGTACTTCCTAGTTATACTAGCAGTTCTCAAAAAGGGCTTCTTTTGTTTCTCACTTGCTCTTGTCATTTACCGATATGAAAGGAGAGCTGCATTCAGATGTTTTAGTTCAGCCTGCAAAAAAAGAAGTTACATGAGCAGCTACAGAATACCTGCCACATTTTAACATATAAAATCAACACCTCCTAATGGAAAATACATTTCCTGTTGGATTACTTCAGCACAGTAGTAACATAGCTATGTTTTCAGTTTAGTGTAGCTCCTTCTCCAGACTGCTGTGCAAAATAAAGAACCCCCCCAAAAAGCTTGCAAGAGAACTGTCTTTTGCCTTAAATTTTTATCCTACCAGTGAATAAAGAGCCAAATTCTAAACTTAAGTTTAACCCGAATTAGGAAAATGTTGCAAGAACGTCACTCTCGCTGTACTCCTTGAGTTATTCATTTAAAATAAACATTACTTCTTTGAGAAAGTTTGCATATTCACTGAGATGATTCAAGAGAACTAACACAGATACACTACCACGCTTGATTAAATAATCAATATTTAAACATTTTAATGTTTAATTAAAAATAATTTGAGTCATACAAACAAAAGAGTTGACCAGTCAAGGTAGTGGTTTGTCTTGCCATCCATGTAAAGCACAGTGAGTCTTGCCCAGTCTCCAACTGCCCTTTTCTTTGCTCTTTTCTGAAAAAAAAAAAAATTAAAATCTGTTTTTTGGAGAAAACTCTTGATTCTGACAGAAAGCTGCAAACTAGTGTGTTCCTGCCTCATTTAAATAGAATTGTAAGGTTAGCCTTTCAATAATGTTTCTGTGGCCCCAGCACTTTCTACTTTGAGTAATTACTGACCCACATCTTCCACAGTCCTGTTATTATTACCTGATGAACACAGGTTGTTTAGATCTCTATTAGTAAGGGTTCAACTTCTGTGCTGTAGGGACTTTGTTTAAATATGATTCCCTTTAAATTTAGGAGATCTAATTAATTCCCACAATTATTGCTAACATTGATAAGTAGAGATGCAATTTTGTTTTGTAGAGTGCCATTGAACTTACAGCAACTTTTAAGTACCGTAAAGTACAACTAGTGGAGGAGGGTTTCAATCCAGCAATCATCAAAGATCGCCTCTATTTCCTGGATGACAAAGAAAACCTGTATGTACATATGACCCAGGACATTTATAACTCAGTAGAAAAACATGAATTCAAATTGTGAGCATGTTAAAAAAAAATCCCAAAAAAATCAATGTTTTGTAATATTCAATTTTTAAAGCATCTGTTATTCTAGCCTTGCCAGGAAATTCTATTTAATAATATTAGCGAATTTCAGGATGTGAAATAAAGTGTGAATGTGAGATTGTTTTAATAAAGCAGAACTTCCCCAACTCTACTTGTATCTTAGCCTGGCTTCTCTCCTTCATATTTTCAATCTTACTACTATCTTCCTACTATGTATGGATGAATTGTTAATGCTGTCAATGTTAATACTGTTCACCTAAGCACATGAAAGTGGGTACAATGTTGTTGTGGGTTGACCTTGGCTGAACGCCAGGTACCCACCAAGTCGCTCTATTACTCCCCCCTACTTCCCTCAGCACGACAAGGGAGGAGAGACTAAGATGGGAAGAGCCCGTGGGTTACAATAAAGGCAGTTTAATGGAAAAAAGCAGAAAAGCAAGGCTGTGTGCATGAAGCAAAGCAAAACAAGACCTTATTCTCTACTTCCCATCAGCAGGCGATGTCTGGCCTTTCCCGGGAAGCAGGGCTCTGGTACGCATAGCGGTTGCTCGGAGGACAAGCATCTTCTCAAAAGGATGCCCCCACCCTCCTCCTCCTTTCTCTCCCTTTTATACTTGAGCTGACATCACACGGTGTGGAATATCTCTTTGGTCAGGTCGGGTCAGCTGTCCTGACTGTGTCCCCTCCCAAGATCTTGCCCACCTCATCTCATCAGGCTGGGGGGGAAGATGTTGGAAAGCCAGCCTTGGTGCTGTGTGAGAGTTGCTCAGCAGCAGCCGCAACACCTTATCTACCTGCCAATGCAAAGCTCATCACCATAAGAGCTGCTCTGGGGAACATTAACTCCAGCTCACCCAAACCCAATACAAATGTAAAACTTCTTTATGCAAATACATTTATATTAAAGGATGATCCACTGTATTAGTAAAAATTACATCTCTAAGTCAAACCACAAAAAAACTCGTTGAAAAAGACCATGGATGAAACCTGTAGTTGTCTCAAATTAACTAATCAAAAAAAGTCTGTATTAGATGCTTAAGTTAATTATTATCCATTGCAGCAGAGATGCCTTCCTATTTTTCATGCACTGAATAATACACAGAATGAGAACAATTTATAAGAACTAAGAATAAGAACAATTTAAAAGAACTAAGACGTAATTTCCTTTGAGTGCAAAAAGAGTAATGGCAGGCCAGATATTTAATAAAAAAAGTGTGGCTTAGATTTCCCTACTGTTTAAAAAAAGACAGTATTACAGAATAGAATAAATCTGTTCTTACTAGAAAGGGTTATCTGGTCAAATTTTACTTCTCCCTTGTAACAAGTCTCCATATACCCCACTGTGAGTTTAGCCAACGTTGTATAAAGCTATGGAAATTGTTCCGAGTAAACAGACTTGTTTATATAACTTGACAATAGTTGTACTGTGTCAGATGGAAGATCCATGTGGCTGAGGATGCTGCCTTCAAGATGGGGTGGTTGTAGGTGTCTGGAAGCTTCTATGAAGAAGGCAGCAACCATCTAGCAGTGCTTTCCTAGAATAATCTTCTATCAATCATCATGCCTCCTGACTCAACAGTAGTATCTCTGAATTTAATGCTGCCCTCAACAGATTTTTCTCCCCACATTTGTAAAAATTATTCTTGGAAAAAAATATGTCAATTATTTGCCTCTTGTAGCAATGTTTGTTTGCTGCATAGAGACCTTTTCCTCTGTAACACCCCTTAGTTCTGTTAGGAGAAAGGGTGACATAGAGTTCCTACTCTTTCCTCAGGCCCTTGTGATTTACAGACTGTAGGTAATGCTGGGAAAAGCCACAGGTGCTTAGCACTGGCAACTGCTCTTGTGCTGTGGTTGTAAAGCCTCCTGTGCGCTGTAACCGCCTAGCACAGATGGAACGGCAGAGCTGCTGTGTTTTTAAACTCGAGGAGCTTTAAATTGCCCTAATACAGCAAAATCTCAGAGAGAGGTTACACCCTTCTCTTTTTGTACAGTTCAGAATTGATGTTGGCATTGTCTGCGCACGCAAATCCTCACAGAAGTCTAGAGAGTTTAAGTCAAGGTATTAAATAAAATTTTTAAAAAAAGCAATGTTGACAATAGAGTTAAATTGCTTAACCCCACTGAGGCCAGCGTATTATGTGAAAATGGTTCTAGCCTACCAGCTAGAAATGGTCACCAGGACTGATAAGGCAGAAAATGGCATTTCTTTTATCACAGTCTACAAACCAGAGTTTCATGTTATACGCCTACAAGATTTATTTGACATTTTCATCTATAAATGCACAGAGTTTCCATCAGTAAAAGCATAGGAATTTTCTCAGTGGTCACTGTCACTGCTTACATATTGAACAAAATAACATGTAGTATTGCATATGAATAAGCAAACTTTGGTTCTCTTTCTACCTGGAGAGGTCTTAAGGACCAATCTCTTGTCCTTATTAAACAATGGCTTGCAGAGGACAACAAGGCAGCTGAAGGCCACACTGAATGCTACACTCTGGAAAGCTTGGGACGCTGTAGAACTTAATGAGCTTTTTGAAGGCACTTTTTTTGAACATCATCACCTCTTCTGGCAGTCTGGAAAGAATTCTGGCATTTGCGTGAGACTCTTTCTTGTCAGTGGCTGCTGCTTTGGGGTTACACTGCTCAAGACTACCAGTTGTTGGCACACTGTTGCAGCTAAGGGAACGTGCTGTCTTTTTCTTGCCTTGAACAGATAAGTAACTGAATAAAAAAGAGGTTAACTTATGTTTGGTAACATCTTGGACATCTTCTGGAAAGCAGTCATCTAAAGGATCCCCTTGACCTTTCACTTGCTGACTAATCACACGCATACTGGGACTCACTGCTGACTTCTTAGGCTGAACTACTATTTTTCTGGAAGGTGTTTTGTATTTTCCTCCATCTAGATAAAGCTGAGAAGCATTAGTAATGGCATCAGAACTAGGTTTAGCTATCATATTAGGGGCCCTTGCCCCATCACCAGAACTGATGCAGTGCAACCCATAATTCTGGCTGACGATTTGGGCAGCAGTGTGTTGAATGATGTTCCAGTCTTGCAGAATATCTTCCCTGGTCGTGAACTGAGAGGTTACAGTAAAGCGAATGATGAACTTGTCGTGAATGGTCGCTGGAATCAGGAAGAGCCTGCCAGAACTGCTTAGTTCTTTCAGGAGTTTTTCTGTCAGCCAGTTGGGACCCTGTTGTAAATAAGAAAAAAAAATAAAAATATATATATGTACATAGTTAGAATTTCCAGTGACTTCCAAACATCTCTGTAAGAACTGCAGCATTATGAATTCTTACACTGAAGTTTATTCACAGTTCTTAATGTCTGGGGAGAGACCAGCTGTGGTCAATTCATTCCGAACAGACGTGCAAAAGGCCAAATCTTTACCTTTAGACGAAATACAACCAGCCCAAGATGTCTCTTGGCAGGAATTTCAAAGAGTGGATCACTTTTAACCAAGGATTCAAAGAATTTGGCTGTTTCAATGCCCTGTAATTAAGGGAAAAAAGGTACTTACATATTGGTTTGTCAGAAATCCACTGTAAAGCATTAAGTAGTAAAAAATAATTCCGCTCCTTACTAAAATGCATCATTCCAATGCACGAACGGTAGCGAACAGATGTACAACAGCAAAATTAATTTTAAAGCCTTTTTAAAGTCTCTATTTGCCCAACCCTTTTCAATGAAAAAGAACAACTGGACTATACATAGGAATTTTGTAGAAGAAGGTTTGAAAACAGAATGTGCCTTCTCTGATAAGAGTCGTTTTGCACCAATCATTGATCCACAATGTGATCCCTTGTATTTTGACTCCACCAAAGAGTCAGGTCTGTAAATTTTCATAGCAATAGGTTCAGCCATCCAGCACAGCCTGCCTCCCAAACAGCTGCCACTTTGCTTCAAAGAAAGCTTCTACACATTAGTTCTCAGTAATGTGCAGAAGGAATGGACTTATTTGGTCTCTTTCCACTGCCTATTGCTTCTGAGAAGGGTACAGGGAATGTTTTGTCTACACAGTCAATCTTTACAGGTTACTTGAGTAAAATCAACACGCGGGTAGCATTCACATGCAAGCTCCGTGTGCAAGAGGAATGCTGTTACTTGTATTTGCATCACTGCATTTATTCAACTCAGCTGCCAGGAAATGAACACGATACATTTACGATTGCTTTGTTAATTCACATACATGTCGGACATGAGCTTGAAGCTTTGTCACCCCAAAGGAACGAATCACAAACCACAGCTTCAAAGAACGAAATCGACGACTCAGTGGAATTTGCCAGTGCTGTTAAAACACAACAGTGTATCAGTGAGTGCAAAAAAAACCAGAAAGGAGCATCCCCTTATGCTGCTACCCCTGTTGCTTCAGATTCAGGTCAGAAATCTCTGTTGACACAAATCATTTCATAGTTCTGAAAATCTGCTAAGTCTAGGAAATAGCCATCGAATAAACGCTATGTCCGCATATTTTTCATTTATTTGCAAAAATAAGATTTTGGCTGTTCTGCTTTATCTATGGCCTAGATATGCTTAGAATTTTTAGTTAATTACCAGTTAATAACACCGTTTTGCATTTAAAGAGAATTATCAATTTAAGATGTGCCCATTTACACTTTAGGACTGAGCGCTCACTTCAGTTCCTATAATTTGAGTATTTAAGTGCTGCCTTGAACGTTTTCTCAGATCAACCATAAAGAGCGAGAGTTGGTACAGGGGTAGATCCTTCCCGAGGAAGTGACACCTACTGCATGGAAAAGAGTGACAAAACCTGCAAAGGAATAAATATTTCAGCCAGCTACACGCTTACATGCAGGGTCTCATTTAACCACAAGAGGGACTCCTTGAGACATTTTTCCCTCCCCTCTCTAAAGTCACATTCTAGTGAAAAGCACCATTGATTTCAAGAAAACAATTATCTTTTCAGGACTAGGGTGAGATCATAGCAGAAACAATTGGCAGTGAATATTCCTTTGTTTTACTGTACTGAAATCTGCTGTAAGATGGATCAAAAGTGAAATGCCTCTTAGCTCTTGCAAATACTTCAGTCTGAAGAAAAATGTAAATCATTCTACTGCTGTTTCAGAGCATGGTGTTTCCATTGTTTTCTCCTTTCTCTCTTTTATTACATCTCACAGATACCAGAAAACCAACCAAAACACCAACAGTAAGAACTACTTCAGCAAGACAATGCACAGAAATAACCTAACTAAAAAAAAAAGGCAAGGCTGGATCCCCATTTGTGTAAAAATCTTAAGTACTTCAATCTCTATTTCTGAAAGCAATTTTATAATTAATTTTCACAATCAAGGCTCATTTCAAAGTTTTATTATTTAATTTGCATTAGAATCTCAGTATAATTGGGTTACATGCTTTTATGTAACAAGGCCAGCTATAAGAAAAGCACACTCCAGTGTGAGGAATTTCAGTCTGTATGACCATTTTATAGGCAATTTAACATATCAACTGAAATAACGACTTACCATGAAATCAACAGCTGCTCCTGAGTTGGGATGTCTGAGGTAGACAGGGTTAACACTGAAGGTTTGATGTAACTTGTATTTATCCTTAACCCTATCAATTGCAGAAGGAACAGTATTTAGCAAAAAATTGTGCAGAGAAAGACTCCACAATTTGCATGTTATCCTTTTGGTGTCGTTTGTGTTTGCCTTTACTCACCAAAATCCAGTGCAGTCAAAATGAACCATCATCCATTTAGAAGGGTTAAAAGTAAAGGAATCTGCATATTCGATTCCATCCAAGAACAATCTAAATTCAGGACATACAAATGCTGTTCCTGCATACGCAGCATCAATATGAAGCCAGAGTCCCTCAGCGTCACCTGTTGAAATTGAAATTGTTGTTCTGTAAGGGACATAAGGAATCAAAGCACAAGTTTAATCTCTCCTCTCTGAAAACTAAAGGCAGGTTTTTTTGAAGGAGGCCAACAGGCTGACAACAAAACAGCAAGCAGGACAAACAAATGACAACTAGTTTTACTCTAGAGCTGTGGATCCAGAACTCCAAAACATAGGATAATGTGGAAATAAGATGGACTCTAGAACAAAATTGACCGTTTCATATGTGCGAGACTTTTCAGTGTTTGATTTCTCTCGTGTTTTTACTAAGTGAAGTTCCCCAGTACAACTCAGTTGCACAAAGCCAAAATGAAGACTTGGTGGTGGCAAGCAAAAAGGATCCAGACACAGAAGCCACACTGACCCATAAGACAAAGTGCTGCAGGGCTTCAGCAGCTGCCCATCAGAATTTAAGCTGGAATAGACTCTACAACCATCTCACATTTACCTATTGAACTGGTGCCTACAAAGAACATCTTACCAAACACTACCTTCAAAACTCCTTTGCTAGGTTAAATATTTATGTATCCATCCTACAACAGTACTGCACTCTGTACTGTACAGTCTGCATCCCCTGAATAACCATGTTTATCAAGATTTATCAATTTCATCCATGTTGAATAGAATGTATTTTAGAATGTATTTTTAACCTAAATCTTACAGAAATCACTGAAAGGTGAAACTGCTAATCTTTAGAGACTCATTGGAAAAAAATCAGGTGATTAGGGTTTCTACTCTCCTTGGCTTTGGGATGAAAAATTCTCATACTATCTTTTCTGTGCTATCATAGTTTAAAATCAGGGAAAAAAGACACTTACAAATTGGACCCAGTTCAGAGAGATTGTCAAAGGCACAGACACCAGTTGTACCCAAAGTTGCACAAACCTAGAAGAAAACAAACCTGTTAAGACTGCATTTTTTTTAATAAATAGATGGAGCACTTTAGAAATGGAAAGGCTACCACAGACAGTCAAAATGATATTAAAATTTTTTTGTGTTCAATAAAATAGGAATTCTTGTATACATTTTAACCTTTAGCAAATATATTTTAACACAATAGGGAATGTTTCAGATGTCATTTTCTGCTGACATTAAGAATACAACACTACGTCAATACCCCCAACCAGAAAGTTGAACATACAAAGACTGGCACTAGACCCTTCTTTCTGTCTTCTGCAATGGCTTTCTTCAAAGTTTCACCTCTGAGGGAAAAGTTCTCATCCACAGGCAGAAATTTCACCTTCACAAGAGAAATCAAACCAGCCTTTTCCACAGAAGAATGGGCCTTTAAAAAAAAAAAGGAAAATAGTAAGAAAGCAAGCTCTGAGGCTGAACAGCTGTGCTGTTATGACCTTTATAAATGACAGTGGTTGCAAGAAAAGCAGAGATAAGGTCCTCATTATAATCCATATTAATAAAAGTCTGGAAGTTTCTTCTTTGTAACTAAAAGAATAATACCCTGTAACTCCATGCAATGCATATGCTCCATTTAGTTGGGTATTGGTCACTAAAATGGAGCAACAGGCATCCTCACGTGGTGTTTGGAGAGCCATTTATCAAAACTCAGATCTTAAAGGAGCCGCTAGAAATGGATCAATTTCAGTTGATTTCCTCCTCCCTGCCACAAGAAGATAAACCCCCTGGAAGTGTGTGTACTTTTGGGTAGATCAAAACCCCCTCACAAGAAAAGCCTTTGTAATTACACTAAGAGAAAACCAGCAGGAGTGTTTCTCCTGCTGCAGTTTTCACAGGGGGATACAATCGTTCAGTTCAGCAATTCAAGGACAGAACAGGTTTCCAGGCCAGAGTCACAGTAGCGTGTAGATGTTTCCTCCAAGAACAAGCACAGAGGCTTACAGTGGAGACCACAACCAGAAGCAGCAGAGGTAACACCCATGTGCCCGTCTCTGACTGGAAGGAGGCTGTGAAGAAACATGAGCTGAAGCAGCGTGAGATCAGCACCTAGCTACTGGAGTAAGGCTTTGTGAGAAAACGGAAGGAAGTGCTGAAATGGAGTCATATGAAACACTCTCTTGAGGACTGCTGACACCCTACAAAACCTCATCTCACACTGATTTTGTTTTCCCCCATCTGCGGAAAGCAACATTAGAGGGACTCGTGCATGCTTGTGAGGCACTGACGTTTGTGTTTTTCTCCTGGTACACAAATGTGTGTTCACATCGTATGGTCTGGGTGAGACAGCAGAAGTGAATCTGTTTTCTTTGCAACCGTAAGAACCTACTTGATCAGAGGCATAAGCGATGAGGCGAGAATTGAGCGAGGACTCATCAGTGTCTGGCTCAGAAAGCTTCATCTCCAGAATTTTGTTTTTCCTGGCAGCCAGCAGTGCAACTAAAGTTGATTCACTCACGGTGCTCTGGAAAGACATTGCTGCTTTATTGCTGTTTTGTCCGGGATTTCCTGAAGTCATTGAAGTGCTCAGTTGCCCACTCCCTCTTTTATTTCTACTACTGCTTTCTGGGATGCAGTGGAAATTCACCAGCTGATGAGCAGCTCTGGGCCAGCAACACAAACCAAAACCTTTAAACTGCTGCATAGTTTTAACATGCAGGACCAAGTTGGGAGAAGTAAACAAATCAAATTTTCCTTTTGTTCTTCTACGGGTAAACTCTAGTATCCCCATAAAAATTACAAATTTGAGCAAAGCTCCTTATAGCAACATAGAGGCTCGGCACCGACTCCAGTGCTTAGGCCTTTGAAAGGAGGTAAAGGTTCAGGCCTTGATCTTACGTTCAGGCCTTTATCTTACAACTCTCAGAGACAAAGTAGACATGGAAAAAACAAAACAAAACAAAACCAACCTTCTTTTGTGGCTAAGGACTACTGACAGAGGGCCAGTGACAAGGATTTCTTCTCTATGCAAGAATCATTTTAATGAATGGTTTCGTGATGTGAAACAGACTGAAGAAACCAAATCTGACTCTCATTTATTCTTAGCAAGGGCACAAGAGTACCTGGTCCTCATCCACAACACAGTTAGGACTAAAAGCAGCAGCAATTCCTATTTTATAATCTCCCATATTTAATACTGAAATTCAGGAAAGTAATTTTAAATTCAGATTTGTCTCAATAGAGCAAATATTCTTAGTTTTGCCTCTAGAAAAACTATTACTGAGAGCGAAATTCACTTGAGTGAAAACAAAATGTTGATGAGGCCATCCCTGACCTCCCCTACCTGTAATACTCCGCCACCCACACTGTCAGGATGGTGGTGCAGGAATTTATCTGGGAGGCCCAGCATTTTAGCCAACCAATCCATCACATTAATTTCCAGTTCTGTACACGCTGGACTGGAGGCCTAGAAAAATGGAAAAGAGAGAATCACACTGTAATTCACCCTGCAAAAACAGGAGGAGTATAACCCTTAGAGTAAACCACATATCACATTTTAATTAATAACTATTAATACTTTTTAATTGTCCTGGGAAAAATCTCACCTAGATGCAACAAAGGCAGATGACAGCTTTGTAGCACTGGATATATAAGCAGCTAACTGTGTAATACTATAGCCCATATCTAGCAGAACACAATGCTATTGTAATAAAAATCATGTTGTTTGGTGAGTTCTGTAATACAGATCTCTACGGTAAGGTTGTAGTTGAGGGTGAGCTCTGGGTACCTTGCTCATTACCCGCCGCTCTCTTTGAATGCTAAATACAGAGACTCTCATCAGCTCCTTAAAATGCTCTCCCCAGATGACTTGCATCACCTCAGTGCTGAACTTGTAAACTATGAATAATTTTAGAGTCTTTAAAAAAATTCACAATGAGGCATTTGAGACAAAAGTATAGAACTGCAGTTCACCACACAAGTACATGTCCTTGGGTCTCTAAAGAGAGAGGGCACTGATCCAGCTTCAAGATGAGAGTTAAGAGAGGCTTTGTGAAGAGTGGGAAAAAAAAATAAAAAAAATATATATATACATACACATAAATGAAAGCTGTTCTGCAGTGTCCAGCTTGCCACTTATGAAACAATGGGTTTGCATTGCAAACTTACCAGAAATCTGTCAAAACTAGATTGAGGACACAGAAATGGATGTTTCTGTGTATGCAATGAGCTAATCTGATACAACTACACAGAGACCATAACCATCAATTTCTTACAGGTTTATGAGCTTCTACTGTTTTCTTACATAGAGACATACATCTAAAAGTCTGAGCAACTTCACCACTGGGGAAAGCACTGGCCTCAGAATGCTAGAGGTATGCAGAGTCATAACCAAGTAATGCTGTTTAGCTGCTGCAGGAGGGTACAAAATAACTCAGCTCTTCTGGGACAGGCCATCAAACAATTATTTTCAGGAAAAATAGGAAATGTGTTCTCCCAAAGGAGCAGGAGAACTGGAATGGAGCCCAGCCTAGCGTGCCGTCAGGGATGGTGGCTCTCTTTTGCCCGCAGTCCTTGTGTAACAGCCTTGGCTCTGAGACTAGATGACAGGGAACAACGCTCACAGTGGGATATGTGAAGAATTAGAAAACAGACATTTCTAGTGGTATATTTTCTTCATTCACATCTTACTACTAGGTAATGTTTGCTCTTATATACTCAAATTATTTATTTAAGTGCCGATTTTCATTTATGCAAACAAGATACAATTGGTTAAAGTAAATAATTATACTGACTCGCAGAACAAGAAAAAATAACTATGACCTGCTCCTGCACAATATTTTACATATTCAGCTCCCTGTGTATAAAAACAAACAAGCAAACAAATTACCCATGTGAATCCTAAGCAGTTAATTGCATCAGCCAACATATCTCCAAGGAGTGAAGGCCAGGAAGTAAGAGCTGGAAAGTAGGCATGCATGTGTGGACTTTGCCAATGGACTACCTAGAATAAAATGATCTAGAAGTTAAGTCTGAAAATGTCACAAAATTCTGCACGGGATGTAGTGATTAGCATCTGTTTAAAATGATGGAAAAGGATCACAGCAACGTTAACATGTACAATTATAGATCTGCCAGCAGAAAGCTACAGAGATAATATCACCAGGAGTGCGGCACCAGCAAATGATAACGCTGTGTCGTTATTAGATAAATTCCAAATTATAACAAAAGCATTTATCTGAATTAAACAGGCAGACAAAGATTCAGAACAGGAAAGAATGGTCTTCTGAACATTGCACAAGTCAAATATTTATCAAAGTATTTATCTTTATAAGGAGAATCCTTGCAATAAAGTTGCTCTTACTTATTTTAATGTCAAAAGCAGTGCGTCTTTAGCTACACACAGCAATTCACACTTTTATAGCCCCCTCTATACATCTGAAGGAGCTTGTATGTGGGACACCAGCACAAATACGTTTAATGTGAATCTCTCTCCTATGCCAGACCAACTTTCTGCAAAGATCTATAAAGAAAATTTTAAAATTGACTTTGAAACAGCTTCTTACATAAAATTTTCAATTAGGTAATATTAACTCACTTAGCAGAATCTGCAGTATTTACATACAAGAGGAAGGAGACCTTTATATTCAAAGAGCAGGAGACAAGTCTTACACGTATATGACCTTGAGCAAGAAACATTTCACCTTGCAGTGCCTGAGTTCCCACATTTCTGAAATTAAGATGATGCAAACCAGCAGCAGCTGGAGGCCTTGTGAAGCTAAACTCATCACTGTCAGCAAACCATTGTTTCCCTCTAAGCAAACATGAGTTATTCTAAATATATAAAATACTTCAAAAATACGTTCAGTCTATCCTAAAACTGTAGTTAGAAACACAGAATCCTCCTGTTTACATAACGCCTCCAAGACTTACTCTACATTTTGGTAGATAAATGTTCCACAGAAACTGCGAATTCCCAGGATTTGGTGTCCACCCCAGGTAGGAATGTTTTCTTCCTGTCATCATTATACTTTATTACTTTCTTACCCCAGGCATAATAATCTTCTCTATATCTCCAAAGATGTTGTCCCAGCTGTCTGGGTCCATTGGGGCAGAATCGGGCAGCTGGGCTCTCATGTAACCTGGCTGTACATCAGGAGTCACCCGTCTCTCTCTCACATTACTCAGGTACTGGCAAATGTAATCCACCATCTCTTTCCCTGGAAGAAGCAAACCAGTGCTATGAGTTTTGATTGCAGGAAAACTAACTAGCAGTACTAGTACTTCACACAATCTGCCATTAGAATTGGACAGGGCTTGGAAACTTGCTCCCAGGATAGCCACGGGAAGTAACCTTCCTCCTACACCCTACTCTTCCCATCTAATAATGTAGGGACGTGGTTTCTAGAACAGGCTTCATGGGGACACAACAGATTCACAAGGTTGTTTCAGTGTCTTCATTGAATAGCTCAAATGTACCTTTAAAATACAATCATTCTACAAGAGGTTGATTACTGAGAGGATAGACAAATTTTCTTGCCTACAAATTAACTGAAACTGCATTTCACAAAAATAAAATTATCACAATGCCCCATGCTTCCCGGTTTTTATAAGCATATTCCCTTTTGCATCCTCTGAAAACAGCTGCACAGCTCCAAACCTTTTTTCTACTTTTTAGACATTATCACCCAGCCCTGGGAGCAAAGTTTGCTCCACAGCTCCAGAACTGTGCCAGTATCACTGAAGTTTCATGGTTATCAGCTGGGGAAGAGCCATTGTGCACAAGTTTATTTATAATCACAGTTTTGTAGCTTTCCCAAGTTATTTGACCTCTGAAGGTCCCTTCCAACCCGGACAATTCTATGATTCTATGATTTTGCATGTAAGAACAAAAAGCCCAAGTCATCCACTGCCTCTAAATCCATTAACCCTAGGACACATTTTTGTATTGGCCTCAGCAGATCTAACTCTCAAGGACATGTGCGCAAATGAAGAGTATATAGCCCATCTGAATTTTGGGTACCACGCTCAGCCCTACAACAGTTAATCTCTGTGAGCAAATGCAACCTGTTTCCAAAAGCAGAGGATCACTCACCTCTCTGTCTGTACTCCTCAGGCTCCATACTGATTCTCTCTAAAATCACCTCTTCGAAACAGGCCCAAGACCTTCCAGGAGCTGCGGGCAGTTTGGTCTGGTGCCCTGCCAGCTGCTTCACCCTTTATAGCTCCCTTTATCTCTCGGACTCATGCATTCTGGAAAAGGCTTAGCGTAGGCAGGTTACTGGTGTTTATCTAACTCCTCCCCACTGAGGGCTTTTAGTCCCTCATATGTTCTCATCTGTGCTCTTTTGATGCGTATCGCTAAGAGGAGCTGCCTCTGCGCAAACCCTTCTTCAGTTTCCAGCAATCTTTCAGAAGTCTCACGTTAATCCATGTCACGGATATAAGACACATTAACATCAGACTTGTGGGAGAGAAAAAGCTCAAGAGCTCCCAAAACCAAATCAAAGCAGCCATGTTAACGTAGCGCACTAAACTACTGTGCTAGCAGCAGTCCTTAAAACAAGGCACCAGCACATCGCAAATTTGACACTGCAGGAGGGGACTTCGTTGTTTTGGGGTTTTTTTTCCCTTAAAAATCTGTAGGACTGTGCTTTCCTACAAAGAGAGCATACCTGCACCCCCACAAGCCTTCAGCCCTTACACTGGCAGTCCCTTGCCACCTGAAGGAAAGGCATTGCAATTATTACCAATTTCATAACTGCAATACAAAGAAGCAAAGATCCTCTGCAAATTTCCTGCTCCTCCAGATCAGATGAGGTTACACTGCAGGGTGATGTTCCTCCACTGGTACCACCCTAGATTGTCGAGATGGGGAAATGCATCTTCCCCCCCTCACTGTGCTTGATCTTCTCACATTTGACATGTGTAAGCACTGGGACATGGCTTTGTATCTCCAGAATTCCTGCAAGTCCTCCATCTGGATTGGTCTTCAGTTTGGAAGAATGGCCATGTAGATTCTCCCTTGTTCCAATTTTAAAACCTGGAAACATCTCAACCTATCTTCGGCAGCACAACTTCTGACACTGTACTCAATGTTGAACACTTATTTTCACCAGCAGGAGCTCACTTGCTGTATACTGATATCAGGCAGCCCTGGGAAAAGTGAGAGGTAGGACTTACGGACTACGTACCAGAAAGGCAAATAATTACCTCGTACAATGTACGCTTGCCCTGTTTTTGCTACACCCTAGCTTCCTGCTTAGGGCTGGCCCTGCTGGAGACAGGATACCAGGCTAGGCAGGCCCTCCATCTGATACATGACAGCAGGGTCTCTGTTCTCATCATATAGAAGAGAACTGGCTGCCAGCGCAGCTTTGGCTTTCTGCCTCATGTACTACAATGCAGTCTAAACGCCTTTGTTACTCTAGAAAGTTGTTGCATCTTTCTCCATGGTGTACTTTCTAGAGAACAGTATGAAAGCCTTTCCCAGCTTCTGCTGCGATTAGATATTTGAGAAATAACTGTTTCACAGATATGACAAAGATGCTCTGATACACGTACATCAGATTACTACACTGAAATAAAAAACAAAACCCAACTGATTAAAACAGTATTGAAAGAAGTGCAGCATATTCATCTGCTTTGCGTCACATTTCTCTGGAAACATCAGGAAAAAAATAAGCAGCTGCCCACATACTTAACATCAATTTATGAACCTCTCTTGGCTTTACTGTAAATGCTCCCATAAAGGGGAACAAAAAAGGCGAGAAGGGACTGGCATCAAGCACAGGACCAACTGAAAAAGAGCCGAGTTCTCAAAACTCATGATGGTAGCTCATTACAAGTAACTAATACGTTACTTTAATCCACAGATGCCTGTTCAAAGAAAGCTGGCAGCTAATTACACTTACACTTCTGATTTGGAACAGCAAATAAGCAGCAATACTTGTAACAATATTTTCAGAGCTAAATGACACAATAAATATTCCCTGTGACATATACTCTACGTCTTTGCTCAAAGGTGATAGTTTCATCAGGCTGGTTTCTCGTTCTGTGCAGAAGAGAACAAACAGCAGGTCCTGGTCAGAACTAGAACAAAACAGGTGATAATGAATTACAGGGAGGGTAAATATTGCTGGTGATAAATTTTTGTTATAGCTACCCTGCACATGGAAGGATTTTGTTACAGACAATGAGAAACAGAATATTTGCTCACAGGAAGCAGAATGAATAGAAAAGGTTCTTTTCATTGTTTGATCTACAGGTCTGTGCCGTCAAAACCGTGGGAAATTCTCCATTTGGACATGAACATTACCACAATCACTACTCAGACTAACACTGAAATTCTTATCGTTATTCAGAGTTCACAGAGATTAAACTATAGTTAAGTTTGTGGGATGTGAGGACACAAGCATGATTTTGATCACAGCGTTGCTCAATCGGAGCAATGCCTAACAGGCACATTGAATTTGACTAACCGGTTCCTGCAGTCACCAGTGACGTAATGGATAGTTCCTGAAAAACCCTCTAAAATATAGCAATTTCCAGTTAGCCACTGCACAAGGCTTGCTTCAAGTCCTAGTACCAGCTGAGCATGATTGTATCTTTGAAAAATAATTCTTCTAAAACCAGCACCACAGAGTTTCCGTTTTTTATTACATTTTGATTATTTTGGGGTCAAATTCGCCAATCAGGGTCAAATTTGCCAAATATATGTACCGATACGAGGACATTTAGGACTTTTCCCTAACTGCCAATTCTATAAACTCAAGCCAAAGTTTGAAGAAGGAAGAGTTTTACTTCATATTGTATAAGACAATTCTTTCCCCGCTCCTCCCTCCTACCTTTGAAGACAATGCTAAGCATAAAAGGTTTTTCATATTTTTCTGAATGCCTAACGCAGCACAGCTTCAACCGCGTAACGCGCATACAAAACAAATGAAATGGAATTGATCCTACACTATATATATGTGGAAAAGATATTTAATTGTAAAATAGAAAAAGTAGGCCAGAGTACAGTTTTAAGGGTAATTCTTCTGTGTACAGTACAGGTAAACGAGACTTTTTGCTTAAGTTTATATAAACAATTCCTTAAAAGCAGTGAAACATGAAACCGTAAAGCAAAGCACAATGAGTTTTATCTTACAAAAAAGGAGGAATCTGCACAGTAGTTCAAAATTTAATGTAACACAGCACTGAACAATCTTAAGGCAGCTCAGTCTAAGCACAGGACTAGAAGCCAGCAACTCCTGAGATCCATTCCCAGGTCTACCACAGATTCACGTGGTCTTGGGCCAGTCATTTAACACTCCCTGTGTTGCAGTTATACCAGTTATAAAACTGAGACAGTAACACTCACTTACCTGCCTCAGGCAGTATAGTAAGGGTTCTTTAAAAGATTTGACAATGCTCTGAAGATGTAACGTGCTATATAAATCCTAAGCATAACAGGTCATTGCACAGACACACACAAACACAGTATCACAGTGAAGAACAATGATGCTAGGTAAGAGCATCACTACAACATAAAAAAAAAAAATGACTTGTCCAATTGCATAATTAAAATGCAAAAGTCTGTTTAGGAAAGAAAAAGTATCACTGAAATAATTTCAAGGCTATTGGGGAAAAGAGAGTGATAGGAAAATTCTAAAAGAACTACTGTTTGCGTTCCAGTGGAGACATTCTTTTCTAGTCATTACTGAACTTTAAAATGTTTGTACAGGAAAACTGTAAGACACAAAAAGTGAAGTTTCAATGCCTCCACTACCAAATTTTAAATTGCCTCTAATATGTTAATTTTTTTTGTTTGTTTTTTAATAACAAATTACATTCTTCCGAGATATATACCATCCACAATAAAACTGGCTGCTAGCTTACTTCAAATGACCTATAGGCTAAACATTTTTCTCATCATTTTTCTCATCTTTGCTGAAAAATACCTATGCAAGATGTATGTGTAGAAATTATAAAAACATGCAGCATATGTACAAACTGAAAAGTTTAAAAAATATTAGCTTCATATACATGTAAATCTACTTGGATATATCTGAAATTAAATATAAAAATTTCACCAGCTAAAATAAAAAAAAAAACCAACCTAAAAATGATTTTCTGAGACAACTACTTAAAGCTGTACAAAGATTTCCACCTGGAAATGTCTTATTCAGAGAAGTTTAAGTTTTTACCATGTAGAAATAACTGTTAATTCATTTTGTCACATAATTAATTTTCAAGTTGTCAGCTTAAATCAACAACATCACCCTTAAAACTGTTCTGTTTTTCAGAAGTTAGATTCATACTAAAATCAAAATTTTCACAAAAACATTGGCTTCTCGTGTTTCTGGATCCCTTCAAAAAGATTTATCAACTCATTTTGAAACTGTAAAAAAAACAACTATTTACAGTATTTCATTTTAAATACTTTTCATAATTTCTAAATTCAGAGTTTTTATGTTACAAGAAATTCAGAGCTCACGGTTTAAGTCCAGTTATCAACTTGTAGCATCTTCTCTATTATGTAATCCTGTGTCTGTACCTATATAGCGTACAGTTCAAGATTGTACTGCAGGTTTTTGAAAGTAACAGGCTTTGCAGTATGTTCATTTTTTATTAAACAGCTTCTTTGTTAGTCTGGAGGCGGTTCATTGCCTCTAACTTCTGCCGATAGGCCTCTGCTTCTTGTTCTTTCTTTAGAAGCTGCTGACGGTATTTTTGTGCTTCTCTGTTTGCCTCATCCAGTTGTTTCTGAAGAGTTTCTCTTTCCTATTAGAAACACAACCAGCAATATTTTGTCAAATATATATCACAAATAAGCTAAAATGGCAAGTACTTTTCCTTTACATGCAGCTCAAGCGTTACGTGTAGAAACTGTCCAGTTCTTACTCAGGCAAACTGATAGGAACCCTGCTGTGTAGATTAGACAGGAACTATCACACCAGACAACTCCCCACAAGTCGCCTTGAAGGGTAAATACAGTAAAGCCAAGTTTCTTCAGATACAAAGCTACCAAGCAAGTCTTCATGGGAAAAGAGTGAAATAAAAAAGCAGAAGCACGGTGATCAAATACTAACATAGTATATTAACACTTCTCCCATGATTCAATTCTCTGTTACTTTTTTTTAATTGGAATCCAATCTAACAGGATGGTCCGTTTCTATGGCATTTCTAATCAGACAGTGGAAGGGAAAACTGTTACCTAACAGCCTTTCACACTGTGAAGTGACAGCTGCCTACTGACCAAAATATGGTTTCTAAAAACTCATTTCAAAAACTGGATCTGAGGTGACTGACACTATGCAATCCAGAGGTCTAATTACATCCCCTAAAACAACCCATTTTTATGAATTAACTGGGATTTAGTTTTTTTCAGTTCAAAAGGAGTAACTTACAGCTCCATCCTGCATAGAATTCTGTTGGGGTTGGCTATAAAATGGTTTCTATGCAAAATAACACGGGAAATGCCACTTTCTATGAAGCTGCTTAAGAACTAAGGAGAATGCATTTCTATATCCAGTGACGCAGGTACTGTCATTTTGTTTGATGCCGCACTGAGTCCAATTGAAAGGGCAATTTGCTTGGAAAATAATTTTGTTTTGATCTTCCACCAAGTACCATTTCATTACAGTGCATCATACTTTTACGAGCAAAGTAGTATTTGATTTCAGATCATTCTTTCCACTGTAGTTGTTAAGTCGCCACAGGAGGGAGGTTGTCAGAGAAGCGAGCTATCTCCCGGAAAAACAGAACTCTGATTAAAACCTGATGCCCAGTGAAAATAAGTTGCCTTTTCACCTTACTCCCTTCCCAGCAGTTCTGTATCACATTCCCATTTAACACCTGAAATGGCTATTAGAAGTCTCCCCCTGCACCTCCATAACATCATCCCTATTCTTCACCTCTTTGATGCACTCACAGATTTTCATGGTCAGAGCCTGAAAACACAAAATATTCTGCTTCCCTTCTGCTTGCTCCTATTCTCAGTACTTGTCACAATCACATTTAGCAGTCACTTGTTGTGCTGAATGCGCTGGAATATAATGACAGAGGTGATCAGATCATTGCTAACAGCAGCATCTGTATAGCAAGAACAACAGGTGAAGCAGAGATGTTATCACCAGATTATAAAGATTGGCTGTAGCACAGAACACACACCATGAAGTGCAACTGGATTTTACACAGGGCTTTAAGAGCTTTAGGAAGCTAGCTAGGGTTTGCTTCATTTGGAGCATATGCTAATAAAATCAGGTCATCTGATCTTGCTTACTTATTTGAAAAGGAGCTTCAGCTTCCACTGCTGAAAATTTGGATTCTGCTTTTTAAACAACTGTGCGAATGGCCAAGCCGTGCAGCAATGGGACTGACAAATGCCAAATGAACAGTAGAGCCTGTACCTCAAAGGATCCAAAACACACCAACAGTGTTTCAGCACTAGTCCAACCAAAACACACTGACTGCTATTCTATACATTATCTATGTAGTGTAAGGAGAGCCAACAGCTTACCTACAACCGCCTCGCGGAGTACAAAGTTGGTGAAGAGCTACAAGACAATTCTCAGGGAAGCAGTCAAAACACTTGATCCTGCTACATGTGGAAAGCAACTTTTCCTGCTTGAGGGCGCTGAGTTCTGGGGTATACTGAGCTGGGCATTATCTATCTCATTGATTTGTCACATAGAAGACATCAGAAATCTAATACTAGCAAGAAGCAAAGCTGCTCTATCTACTGGGTTGCAGAGTAAGAGCCACTGGTAGCTCACTGGCCAGTGCATTACAAAAAGCAAGGTGCTACCACTACTGTGGAGTGTGTATAGACTGAAAATACTCAGAGGTGGAGAGGTTCTCAGGCCATATCTTATAGTATTTCCTACAGAAGAGTGAAATAGAACCATGTACCCATAAGGAGTATAGCACATTAAGGAAGGGATCGAAAAAAAGGACAAAAAAAACCCCAAACTCAAGTCTCAGTGGCAGAGACTGAAAGATAAAGCCAGTATCTACCACGCAGACTTGCAATTCAAATATGTAGATATTAGTTCAGCAACTAACAGGTGTAGTTTTAGACAGTCATAGTTCCAATGTAAACAGAACAAGATAAGGAACTGAGGCCAAGTATACCGTCCAACTAGGCAGTGAAAAGAAACCAGTGCATCTGGAGGACCAATGTAGATCTCCAGGGGCCTGAGCAGTGAAAATTGGTTCCTTAACTTTGGCAGCTAGAATAGGAAGGATTATAACTGGTTTGGTAATTTTAAGCAAATGCAGAAAGTGTTCTTAAAGCATTCTTCAGAACACAACTGAAAGTGTTCTAATTATTTGAAGTCCTTTTGTAGCAGCATAAAAACCTACCCAGGTGAAAATCAAATCAGAGGATCCTGAATGCTCTTAAGAAGTCTTCCATTTAATCAGGGAATTTTCTTCATTACATGTAACCTTCCTTAACAGTCTATATATTAACAATAGGGACACCCACAACAAAAATAACCAAACCGTGTCTTCTTTTTAACAACAGAAAAAACAAGGATATAAATGCACTAATATAATTAAATTACTTTTTTTTGTCTAATGAAATGATTGTCCTGGTTCTAATGTGTCACCTTCCAAACACAAAACATGGGAAAACCAATGAAATTCAAGAATGAAAATAAAAACCTCTGTATGTTAATGAATTATGCATGAAAATGAAAAAGAGGATATCTGTGTGACAGGGCTGGGGTTCTCTTCTGCCATCCTATGTTTAAAATATCAGGCTGTTTAGGAAAACAGGTATCACTCTTCAAAATGAGCTGTAATGTTTGAACTTAACAGATCCAAAAGAGAAAAATCAAAAACCACCACTGCCACTTTAGCCGTTCACACTTTCACAGGAAAGTTTGCTGCCCCATGAGTGGAAGGATGTTCAACTTAAAAGACTTTCGAACTACAGTTAACTGTTCACACACTGAATTTAAAGGAGCAGAAGAAAGTACTCAGCCTTGAATCAACTCTTTACAATGAAATAAAGGAATGAATCACCAGTGAGGAAATCAAACAATAAAGGTTTCCTACATTTAAAAAATATTGTAATGAGAGAAAGGGTCCCACTCCCTCCAAACTCAAGTATCTACCACCTTCTATGATGATGCAGTTTGAAGTGAACCGACTTTGTGTGCACTTCTTTAACGTTTCTGTCACCAAAGTGAGGTAGCACCATATGCCTGTGAACCACAATAAGGCTCCTGAAGCCAACTGGACCCCACACAGAGGCAGAGGTCTGCAGGTGCACTTCCGGTTGTACAGGCAGGGACAAAGTCAGTCATCAAAACTTGCCCTTAAAAGTAACAGATAAAGTATGTCATTTAAGCTAACTTCTTTTGATACTTGATAAATGTGTTTAAAATATGTAATTAAACCTGGTAATACCCTTAAAATAATTATTTGTACTGTTTTACCAATTATGTGTGATTAGGAACAGGTCAATTTATTCTTTACCCAATCTATTTTTTTTTTTCATTCACCTAACAGAATTAATACTTAAGGAAACATAATTTCCTTTATGAATAATTCAGGCAGATGTTTAAAAGCGTGAATAAAATAAAGGCTTTTATTGTAACAGTCATACATTTTTAAAAATGCAGCAAGAAAATTTCAACTGTCAGGATAACCTGTAATGACCACAAAGCTGCAAAAGCCAAAAGTACTTGAGGTGACAACTTAGCAACAGGGAAAGCAAGTGATGAAAGGTGGTAATTATTGTTATTAGACATGGATAACATAGCACATGCTGTACAATAAAAAGTATTCAACTAGGCACAACTTGATAATATGAACAGAAGTTGGAGAATACAACCTTTGATGAACGACGTATCATGGAGCTGACAAAATGAGAACTTACAGCCTAGTCAAGGCAGACAGCAATTTTCATAAACCTTTGGCCAAAACTGGTCAGCATAGTTAGAAGTAACAGAAGGAATGAGATGGTTGACTTATTGCGGCTAACACAAAAAAGCTACAATTTTAAATTGAACAGCTACATCTATTTGTCATATATAAAAAGAAAAGCTCTCTCAATGTTGTTAGGTCTTCTGTACTGTAATTTAAAAAAAACAAAGGCAAGCCAGGATGGTGCACAGATGTGCAATAGTAAACTGTTCCAGAATTAAAAAAAAAAAAAAAAAGATAAAACTTGACACACACAGAATCTTACTGTTTCACATTTCCATCAACAGTTATCTAGATATCATGAATGGAAAGGAAACATTGCTTAAAAATATGATCTCACAATCAGGACAAGCTTGTGGTTATAACAGAAACATGAGGGTACAGCAAGCTCACTGCACAGAAAGAGCCAAAATACCCGATAATATATCGGTACCTAGTTTTAAAAGCTAGCTAGTGATCTTAAAGGAAAAAAAAAATAAAAAAATCAAACCAGTTATCATAACCAAGGGCCACTTTTATATGTACAACCAGAGGATGAAGCAAACAGCCCTCCCATATTCTTTGAAAAAGTGAATTCCAATAACAGGGACGACTGAACAAGTTGTTGTTTCACACATCTCATTCTCGGTAACACAGAAATCAAACTCTAGAAAAAACACAAAAAGCCCACAACCAGATACTCAGTGCTCTGGTTAACACACATCACGTAATATACTCCTTACTTCTATTTCTGCAGACTCCACACGATTTTCAACAATCTCAATGCACTGTCTCTTCACTGGTGGTTCTTCGCTTATCACAGTTTCTTCAGCGATGTCTGTTGCTGGAACTGTTAATACTGAAAACATATTTGTACATAAATACACATCTACCTCAAACGTTATTTAATTATAAGACTTTTATATAACCCGAGTAATTTTAGTAACAGCAATAAAATGCAGAGACTCTCCTTCATGAAAACACAACTATGTAGTAAAGTGCATTATAAAGCCAGTACAGGAAAAATTTACTGAAAACTTTAGCTACTTGTATGCTTCTCAAGATTTTTTAAAAATACTTTGTTATTGAGGTCTACAGTAGTTAGTTGCCACTCTGGAGTATTACTGCCACTTTTCAGGGAGTAAACAGACATGTAAGTGAATTGTGCCACTACCAGTCTACCAACTCTGTAACTTACGCAGCAGAGCATCTTTATGCTTTTAAGCAAATACTAAATACGAAACTGGCTTTTGATTTTGATTAACTAGACAACTTAGGTAATCTAGTAGTTATTAATCTTGAAAGAAAAAAAGTTAGGAATCTAAAGAAATTCATACTCTAATTTACTCATGCAATCGTCTCGCAAATAGAAGTTGTAACTGCCACTTTGATCACTACCTACACACATTTACACTTTCTGATGACTAGCTGTGTCTAGTCGACTAGACACAGTCTGTGTGAACCAGTTTGTCTCCAGTGTACAACTCTCCAAGCTCCTCACTGAGAGTCCTCATGAAGAAACCAGAGAATGAATTATTTTTGTCTAAAGAGTAGTGGCAGAGCATCTTTAAAAGAAACCACCCAAAACACATGCATTTCACAAAAGGGTACTTATTATTACACTAGCAGCTTCCACCAAAGCACATATGGCCCAACAGGACAATTTCTGTCACCTCAGCTTCACTGGTTCTGCTACTACTCCTCTAAATCCTCAAGTGAGTAGGACTTCAATTTTAAGAACACACTCCATGGGACTTGCTTCAAGCATCAGACTTCTAAATCCAAGCCCCACCTCCTCGCAGTATTTCCAGCAAGGCAATGGTCTAAGTATCGGAAGAAGGTTTTTGTTTTACTTCTTATCTGTTTTCGTAACGTTTGCAAGAATCAAACTTACTGAAGGCAAAGCAAGTAGTTATCACTTTTTTCCCTAGAAGTCTCAATTCTCTTCCATCAATTTAGAAATTCTTCCATTCTTTTTCCTACTGCAAACTCATCCAACATGTGGTAACTCACTGAACTGCAGCAGCTCATGTGTCTGAGTCTTCGCAGTATAAGAATTCAAAGATGTACTTAAACTGTAATTACACAAAATCGTCCAAGCTATTTGCAACTAATGATTCCTGAGCGAAATAGTTCCTCAAACTCAAAGTATGCAAGCTTCCACTCACCTTGCTGTCCATCCGGCATGGTCACAATGATTGGCTGCCCTATCCCACTGGTTGGAATCGAATGCAGGTTTCCAAGCTGAATGCCGTCTGTGACTATAGTAATAACTTGCTGACCTCCAGAACTGACAACTTGCTGAATAGCACCATCCACAGATTCTGCAGTCACAACTTCTTCTGTGGCCACAACTATCAACAGATTAGGAAAGGAATTAAGTCAATTTATAAATTAAGTTTTAAGATTTCAAATGCATTTTGGCACAGCTGAGAAAAATTTCTTCCATGTCTTTTAAAATTTGACCCCCATCCCCCCGCATTAATGCATGACTGCATAGTACGTTAACAGAAATCTTTTGCCAGACCAACATAAACCACTATTGTGAAATGTACGTGCAACTCTGTGCTGATTTACCTTGCTCAGTATAATATTTTTTTTTTATTTAGCATATATCTGAATAGATATGTCCCACTCAAAAGTGATGCTTTAGGTTCAGAGTTAACACGGCAGCAAGAACAAGAGTTGTTTCTAAGAACACAAGTAACTTTTGCATTGTACACAAGCTGGACTAAGATACGTCAACAGCAGACTGAAAAAACAAAAAAAAAAAAAGTTAAATTTAAATACTAGCTTGAAACTACTTCTTAATTAGTGCCTGGCCAGGTATACCTCAGGATCCAGCCCTGATTTCTCTGCTTCAATATAGTGACAGACTGAAGAACCTTCAGAGAATCTTAATGTTTTGTCTGTACTACACGGGTACTTCAAACATGACTTTATTTAACTTACAAAGTATGAAATACGGCTAAAGAAAAAGTTGTGCAGATTTGACATTTTTACACCTTTGAAGGAGAAAGATAAAGCTCAAGAAATAAAATAAACATTGTCTGTCCAGAATATATAGGTAAAAAGTAAAAAATATTAAAAAAATAAATAAATCACAGCTCAACTAATTATTTCAAATTCACAATTCACTAAGGAGTACACAGCAGTGAATTCTCACAGTTCTATACAACATCTATAAACCAACACACACCACAGCTTGCACTATACACCCTAATTGTGTTTTGCACTACCGCCCTTATTTTTCAAAACAACGAGATACTGAGACAAAGAGTAAGATCACTAGTAGCACAATCAAAGAATTCCAAGCACACTAACTCTGTATTTTATTTGCAATTTGTCAGGGTAGAAGCAAAGCCTTTGATTTAAATAACAGACATTTGAGTGCTTTCTGTCTACAGAGATGAAATTAAAACCCTATAGACTATGTGGAGCAGCTCGAGATGAGAGAAGGTAAATAAAACCCTGAAGCTTTCATCTTTTAAGCTAATTACAATATAGCGCACACACAAAAAAGCCACTGTAGTTCACATAATGACTGCCGTCATTGTCTTCAGAAGATCTTTATGTTAAGAGATTACTGTCCTATAGCACTGCTTAAATATTCGGAGTGTTTATTCAGTAAACCGAAACAGTAAGTCCCAGATGAGTAAGTGGTGTTGTATTGAACCTGATTTGGCTTCCAAGTACAGGCTCAGCAGTAAGAAAGATCACTGGCACAAAAATTCCAAGTTGCAAGCGCCTATACCAGCTGCTGCATGAAACAGCTCTGATCTTTCAGTTTCAAACTCAACATTGGGCTTTGGCTCTGGAAGAAAACATTGCTAGGAGTGGTTTAAACCTTGAAAGAAAAATGGATACCTCATCTATAGAGAAGTTATTCAATATAAAAGAAGACATCCCCATAAATACAGTCCCTACTCCTTCCTTGCTCTCCTTCTATATCTATATCCATACGATCATTAGTTACCACACTACTTCATGCGCTGAAGGAAAGCTGAAGTAACTTAAAACAGGAGCACTATTATTTTAAAGAATCTCTGCATTAATGCACATCATTTTCTTCTGCAGTGTAGGGAGGGAGAACACCTGCATATGCAGCAAGACATCTAATTCCAACATAAGCACACCAAATACTGAAAGAAAAAAAAATGCTACTTTTGTATTCTTTACACTTTATAAACTATTAAAGGAGTAAGAACCCAGGAAATACTTTGCAGACAGTAAGATGCTGCAAGACTGACCCTACATCTGCATAAAAATCAAAGCCGAACTGAAATAAGCAGGAGGGTTAGCTGTCAGCTCTGATGCACACTGCAGTACTGAAGGTGGGAAGCTACTGCACCAAGACTGTCTTATTGAAACATTTCTTTACGAACTGTATCTCCAAAAGCAGCAGTTATGTACTTTTAGTTTATTAAATGAGGCTAAAGGCCTTAGCTTTCTAACCTGGTGTTTCTGAAGAATTAGACAGTGGAGCTGATGCTTCTGCTAAAGCTGCCAGCGTGGCTAATACTGATGTCGACGAGTTTCCGAACTGTACAGCAGACACTCCCGTTTCATCTGGTAGGATGAAAAAAAAAAAGTTAGCTGATAAATTTAAAATCAGTGAAGTCCTTTTTTTCTTTGTTATTACTGCACTGAAGCTTCTAACACACACTCTGTTCTCAGCAACATTCTGCTGAACCAAAGTGCTATTCCAAAGGCAAGTTTGCTAAGTGAACACAACTGCTGAGAATTCATCTCAGTGAATACTATTGTTTTAGGTATTCTAGACATTTACAACAAGTAAAAACACTGAAGGGGAACACGGTAACTACTCTGTTCTTACCACTGTTTTTCCTCAATCCTTTCCACTAAATGGTGAAAATCAAATAAAGTATAAAATCCCAGTAGCTGTCCTATAGGCATCTAAATACCTGTTCCATTTGATGTATGTGCAGAAGATACCAGACCTGTTAGGTTCACCACCCCTCCAGGTCCAATGATGAACTGTGGTGTTGCTGCATGTATCGTCACGGTGTCCGGACTCTCCGGATTCGTATTGATTTGGTTCTGCATTGCAATCTAGGTGACAAAGGTAATAATATCATCCCAATTGAAGTTATTTACCTGGTACAAACTAAAATTATTGCATGTTCCACTCAAAACAAGGAGGATCTTCCTCGTTATACTCGTGCAATATACACACATTGTGTTACATCTGGTACATGTGGTACATGACAAACATTTTTTTTGGCTGAAGTCTGAAGACAAAGGCCATTGAAGTGAAACAGAATAATGACATACTGCTACTTCTCCTTACCATATACTGTAAACAAAGATATAAAGACAAGTCCCTTTTCTAGATATGCAAGTTCTCCTATCTAAAAGAGGCCTGAAGAACCAAGAGCGCTGCGGCAGCTATATGCTAGGAAAATTGGCTCTGACAGCTTAGTAAATGCCATGAATTGTAGATGGCAGTCTTCTTTTTGTCTTTGATTTATTATTGACTTTTATTTACTATATCCTTTCTGCAATGAAGAGGAGGCTAAAGGAACAGACCAGAAGTTTATACAGTTCAAGATAGAGGGGAACAACAGATCCATACAGTGGTATAGTGATATTTTTCAATCACTCTTTCTTCTTTTCTCAGTAACGCTGAGCACTTCATTTGCCTTTAAGAACCCTACTAAGCAGTGACCACACACACTTTCATGGAAGTGTCTATTACAAGCCTGATCCAAATCGCTTTAACAATTCAATCCTAATTTTTCTAATTCAGGGAAAATTGCCATCTGTCCTCTCCTGATCACCAGTCGTTAGGAAATGACTACCCATACACGGAGCTAGTGGAACACGAGAGTCAAAACATATTGGCAGAGTAGGGAGTTAAGTTTTTACACCTTCCTTGTGAAGATTCCACCTAGTTCTGTGTACTACAACAGTCACATTTAAGAAAATAAAGGAACAGTTATCCTTGACTTTGCAGGTGTGGAAAATGTTCTTCAGCCAATTGATGTCTACCAACATTAATCTCATTTTCATGTCATGCACTAGACCAGAGTTCAGCATTATCAGTCAATATATGATCTGACAGCTGCTATATTAACAGCTTTATCATATGGTTAAACAAGTGCTTAGCTGTATGTTCCCTTAACATCATGAATCAAAAGTTACCTGTAATATTTCTGCAAGGTCTTCATTCCCATTGTCTACTGCAATATCTAACGCCGTTTTGCAAAATTTACTCTGAGCATGAACATCTGCTCCATACTTTATTAACAGTTCTACAACTTCTTGGTGGTTATGTTCAGTAGCCCAGTGAAGTGCAGTCATTTTGAGCATGTCCTTCGCATTGACATCAGCACCGTGCTACAAAAAAGATCATTGCATAAACTGTGTCATGAGAAGCACCTGAATTAAATAATGCTGGTCCCAGAGCGAAGCCCAAAATTGTCTTTCTCCATCAGTAAGTAATCTCTTGTTATCTTACATTTACAGATTTATTAAAAGTACTTCCATCTAACTATCAAAAAAATTACTTACCTCAAAGGACTAAAGACTTCCTGAAAAAAATAACATGTCTTGGTTCTAAAGGCTGTTACTCAGACAGTGTCAAATTAGGAAGTAGCCTTATTTTTAAACAGCAATAAATAATTCACCTGAAATCATGATGATTTTAATGCTAAAATAAATTACAGCTTAATAGGAAAACAAAGCATCCAATGCACAGAGTATAAGTATTCATATCATTTCAATGATGGTTTTGTGACTACAAGGAAATTGCAAACGTTTGATCATAAACCATTGTAATATCTCCACCTCAGACCTTGTTTGAGCAGTCTTTACCTTAAGTAAGACTTCTACTATGCTGGCGTGGCCTTCTGATGCTGCCATGTGTAATGGAGTCCTGTCCACTTTGGTTCTGGCATCCCGACTTACACCCGCTCGCAGCAACACTTCTGTTGTTGAGTAGTGACCATACTGTGCTGCTAAATGAAGTGGAGATGTTCCCAGCTGTAATGTAAAGGAGAAAGTATAGAATATTTCTTCAAATTCAGGTGTTGGGCCACCACTTTGAAATCATTTTCCCTTGCAGTCTAAAGCAAAGAAGCTGTCAGAGGTTTTACAGAGCATGAAGATGAAAAAAAGTTTAATTCCCCCCCTTCAGTAAGCACAATACACTAAAAACAGCTCGCTGGGAGCAACTTTTTGAGGTCTGTGCTATATTTTTTCTGTCTTTTTGAGGTGTGATGTTTCAAGGGGCCTAACCCCATTTTTGGTGTTGGTCAACATGGAAAGAACCTCTGGAAGTCCCTTAAATCCAATCTCCCGCATAAAACAGAGTCAACTTGAAAGTTAAGTCACAAAGTAGATTAAGGCTCTTAAGGGCTTGTAAACACCCTAGAGTTTCAGGTACCTGACCTCCCTATACAACCTGTTCACACATTAGGTAGCTGGGACTGCTTTTTTAATCTTACTCTACTAAATGCATAAACACAGTAACTAGGAGAATGATTGCTGCTTTCTCCCATTAACCATTCCAGAGTTCATCTCAAAAGCCACTCGAACGAGCTCATTCACAGCCTGCTACTAAAATCAGTAGGGGGTCATACAAAGAAAGAGACAACTTTAATTAGACATTAGATGATGTGACTGCAGAATTCCAAGAAAAAAGTCCCAAGGCCTGCAATATAAATGCTTAATTGTAGTAATCTCATTTTCTTCTTCAGGTGAGAAAAGTAACAGGATTTACCGAACACCACAAAAATTTTCATTACCCAATCTGTGGTAAAAGGTGCTCCATTTGCCATCAAAATGCGAACTTCATCATCTTGACCTGCTCGTGCAGCTTCTAAAAGTTTCTTTCCCAAATCTACTAGTGACATCTAGGAAAGGACATAAAGGAATACAAGGAAAAAACAACAACATTAATATTATTTTAAGTACACAAATGCCACTGTCTTTTTTTTTTTTTTAATTATTTCTGAACTGCTCTGAAAAGTTCAAAAATTGGAGTTGGCTATTTTAGCCAAGAGAACAAGCTTTACTGATTGCAATAAGCAGCTTGATTTTAGAATTACCTTTGTTGGCCCAACAGAACTGACACTAGGGTGGAGATGTCAATACTGCTGTAACCACAGCAGCTGCAAAGTTTTATCTAAATGTAAACTGAGCTGGAGGCACATTTCTTATGGTAGAAAGGGGCTTGGCTCTCACCTGATACCGCAACCCACCGCAGCTTTGTCCAGCTTTGAAATGGTATTACGTCATGGCTGCTATGGCACACACCCAAAGGCACTACTACATTCTCTTATCCAAAATGCCAGCATGTATTTAAGAGGTACCACTATGTAAATGCATTTAAATAGATCTGAAATACACCACCTTTCTGAGATCTTGTCCATCACTATCGCTTCATTTTGTTCACCCTAAAATATAATTTCTGTATTCTTAGCTATAAACCAATGCAGTAAACATGTAGGACAGAAATACATGCATCAGATGTATGAGCTAAAACATCTGCCTCAAAACAAACGTTACTACCTGCTTCAACTGTCTACAGTTACAAAAAACGTGGAAAGTGCAAAATTGTGATTGAGGCATCATTGAGATACTAGCCAAAAAACTTTTGCATCACCTTTAGATAGCCTTCCTTCTACAGGACTCAAAGTTCCATATAATACAGAGCATGCAAAACTCTGCAGACAAATGACACCTAAGTTTCTGTTGCATAAAAGATTTCCTGCTATAACACATTTTTAAATCCACTCTATTCCACACTTGCTATGAAATGTGTTCAGTAAAAAGAAAATTTAAGATGAAACTATAACTCATGCTACTAACCAAAGCACGCCATTAATATTTCAGTTCTATACTTCTGTTTTCCATTACCAGGATGCTAAGAATGGAATTACTGTCATCACTTTAGTTTCCAGTCACAAGCAAAGTTAAGCCCTTATTACTAATAACAGCATTTACGAGGCCACGTAGACCACTTCCTACACAAAATTAGAGTACATCAGTTCAGAAAGAAGTCCCATTAAACGTACACTTCTGTCACAAACCCAACATATTTAGAAAGTTCTCTGCACGTGGCTCAACTGGCAAAATCTGTGTGGTATATTGCTCAATTTGCTGAAAGCTATTGACTTTGGGAGAAATGAGAAAGGAAGATAGAAATACTGCAAATGTAGAACTCAGAGATGTATCTGCAGAGCCACGAACTAGAGATTACCTCTTTGTCTACAGAACTGACTGCAGGCAGCAAGAACCCTTTCACCAAAACATTACTCCATCTATGTCCATCCTTCTATTGCACACGGACATGGTGATTTGTCTCCAGCCAGAAAAGGGAAGAGGAGCAGGAAGGTGGCAGGACAGGACAAATACTGACAATAAGAAAAGGAAGGAAAAAAGGAGCAGAGTCAGATGCAGTCAGAGGGACAACAGCTGACTCTCTTCCACAAAAAGAAAGCGCAAAAGAAAAAAAGGAATAAGAGAAAATTTACTATCCCTGTTAAAGTGAGACACTGGGAGTAACGATATAAAACAGTAAGGGGATAGAGAGGGCATGTGGCAAGTGCAGCAGTGAAATGAAGGAATATAGCACTCCCTTTAGATGGGACCCCTTTGTTTTTGGTGGGGCAGGGGGTGGAGAGGGTGGAGGCGGCAGGGAGCGCAGCCTACAAAGGAAAAGCGCGCACACAGACACACACTTTTTCTGGTGGTCTAATACCACATCAAGGTCCTCAGAAGCAAGAGGAAAGCTGGAGCTTAACACAAAATACTGAAGTTAGGAACTAAATCAAAAAGACAACAATTCATTTTCCTTGTATTTATTTTTTTGTTTTACACACCAGCAGAGAAAAAGAACTACTAAAGGCTCCTCTTGGAATTACAGAACGATGGAGGCTGGAGGGGACCTCTAAAGGTCACCTAGTTCAACCTCCCAGTCAGAGCTGGCCCAATAGGCTCAGGCTGCCCAGGGCTCACTCCTGTTGAGTTTCGAATGTCTCTGTGGATGAACATCCCACCACTTCTTCAACCTCATTCCAGCATCCGACTAACCTCATGGTAAGAGCTGCCTTCTGTGTATACCTCTCTTTCTCCAGTAACCAAAAAGACAGCCCTGGTAACGAGCTTATACTTGATGTTTGATAGACAAGAAAAACAGGTGAATTAAATTACAGTCTGTACATTTAGCAACTATACCTATTCAAAACCCACTGACCATATCTATACTGGTGAAATAAAAGTTCAGAGTTGATACCAAAACTCTGTGAAGCAAAATCAAGGAAAAAAAAAATAAAATGACTTATAGTGGCCTGCAAAATATGAGTCTCATTCCCAGGAGGTAGCAGGGGACAAACTTCAGCCTGAGATCAACAAATTCCCAGTCTCTCACTACCACTGAGCACAGTCAGAGGTACAGAACATCAGTTCTCATCGCAATGCAGAACTAAGCAGCCCTGTGCTACGCTCAGTAAAGAACGTTCTAATCAAGGAAAAAGAGGGCTATGGAAGATCACATATGATGTAACTTCATTACCACTTATTACTTAATTTTAACTAACACTCTCGTGGTTGATATACAGTGTTTATATTTTACACAAGCACAAAGCATCACAGAAGTTCATGTTTCATGATGCAGAACTTCAGCTTCAGTTAAAACAACAGGAATTTCTTTCAGAAATGAAGTAAGTTTCAGTTCTCATAGCGTACCTGAAAGCATGCTAGGGCCATCTAGTGGAAGAAAGTTAAAAACCTACCAAAATGAACACTGTTGAACTCAAAAATATCACATTAGAGGTCACTAACGCACTAACAGCAGCAACTGAAGAGGCCTTTCCAACAAAATTCACGCACATTCAGTTACTTTTAACCAATGAATACTAGCATTCACAAAATTTCACAAGAATAGTCAACCCAAAGCCAATTTCTACTTGGTAGACCACTCTAAGAACCAGCATTGTAAGATCAGGAAACCCTTGAGCAGTAACATGTCCAACACTTCCCCCCCCCGTACTCTTCCACAACTAGTACTGGGACATAGCGAGAAGGGTCTGCAGTGCCAGAATTTCCCTTTCTTCCCTTTCCATCGCCTTCCAGAAAAATTCTTTGGCTACCCTCAAGCTCATTTAGTAACATTACAACAGCACAGTCACAGTATCAAAAGCAAAGTTCTATACGGAGTGCAATAACATATATTGAAAATTGAAACGAGATTTCCATTTCAAAGGTGCACTTTTAGTTAAGTAGTTGCTGCTACTCCACGTAGCTTTACACATCAACTCCACTGAGCTGTGTTAGAGGGTCCTCTTCAGCAACTCCGTTGTTTCCGCCGGGCCTGACTCGCGCAACAGCAGAGTAACGCTTTAGAAGATAATTCTTTCAGACAATGAAAGCATCACTGGCTCTGCAAGAAATTCTTGAGGCTGTTATTCTTACAGCAATCAGAGTACACTCTCAGAGTTCTAGCAGCTCCTACACAAGTGTGTGAACAGAGAGGCTAGTCTACAATTGAGTAAATAGGGAAGAGCTTCTGCTGGGTTTGGACTTCTCTGCATTAACCACTTCCTGAACTTCCCGTATCACTGTTCCGATGTATTCTGCTCAGCACCATTAGCCAGATGCCACAATTAGCTGGTAATTAAAACTGACATCAAATTATTATTGCTGCTTTACTTCTGTTCAATAGTGCTCTTTCGTATTTGTCTTAGATTTTTTTTTTTATACATTCTATAAAACTCTGTGCTGTTACCAGAGGAGTATATAAGGGCACTTAACTGGAGTTTAAGTGGAGCCGCGTGTGAAATGGGCTCTGTGGGGAGGGAAAGGAGCTGAAAAACACGCAGCTTGGGAAGCCTAGGGTACCACACCACTGCCTACAGACAACAGAGCAGCAGAGTCTGCAGTCTGAAGGAAAAATAAGTTTGGCTTAAAATACAGCAGCACGTTTCAGGCCAATGTCCTGCCCCAAGGATCCTGGGCCCAGACTCACGCCCCTTCTAGCACCGCAGTGGTGAACATCAGCCGGTCAAAATTTACAGGCACAAAATAATTGTTGCAGAACGTCTGCTAACATGGGTATCTCGCAGCCCCCAACGTGCTTTTATCAAGGCAAGCTTCTAAAAAGAGACGCAGTTATGCTGGCAGAGCATGGACCACAGCACTGCAATTTACCAGAAAGTAAAAGGAATCAATGTACTCCACATTTACGATAAGGATTAAGAATGATTTAAAAAAAAAAAAAAAAAGGACAAAGTTCCATAAAAGGCTAATTAAACATGTTTCCTGACTGGTGGAATGTAGCAGAACTGTACTTGGAAAACAGCCTGAGATCCATCTCTCACATTCATCACATCTGGAAAAAGAATGTCCTTTCCAGAACGTCTTTTTCGTTCCACTATTTCAAAATAATCAACCTGCTGATCAGACCTGATCTTCAGAAATTCTATCACCCTACCAGTTTTAACATCGGACAGCGTCACTGGAAATTCAAAGCAGCCTTTTCTAACTAATTTTCTATGCCTATACATAGCGAAGTCAAAAATATTCTGAAGTACAGCATATAAATAGTTAGTAATAACTATTCAACACTTTAGTCAAGCACTCTGTTTCAATCATTATTAGAATTTAAGTAAGAGGATCAACTTGCTTTATTATTTTTATTTTGGTTTACATCCCGATATAACAGCGCAATACTTGAACTTGGAACAATTCTTCAAAAAGTTTTTATTTCAATTACAGTTTCGTAACTTTTAAAGGAACCAGAAGATCTGCATTAAACCGAGGTACTTCCATGTGCTGCCATCTCTTAAAAACTTTGATATGACTGCACAGATTACAGCAACTTACAGGGAACAGACTCAAAAAGTTCCTGTATTGTTTCCTAAGGGGATTGTACTCTTCCAATATATTTTGACAACGATTTCATGTCATACTTCAAATGTTCATATAAATATTATAGGCTTAGAGTGTCCACGCTTCTATTACGGTAATGAAAACTACGCTAATACATTAATAGCAGTCAGCTTTAATTCCACTGCTTTCGGGTTTCCTGTATGACTGTTGTGGTTTTATCTTAATTCTCTCTAGTTTGTTTAAACAGCGACACGACCTTCATGTTGGACTATGTATGCATCAGATGAAAAATATCTGCTCTGAGAAAAGATATCAAAAAAGCAAAAACATTGTTGGATAGTTTAGTGGTTAAAATAGCCAAGCTTGTATTTATGCAGATCTGTCCTCCAATTAGGTTCACACATTAACTTAAATTAGCACTGATCATCAACATCACTCCACTAAATAATGCAGACGGTAGAAAGGTCTTGTCCTTAAAAAGAAGGGCACAGACTGGGCCATTATCTGCAACAAAATGCAACATCCAAAAAATAGTATTACACAACAAGGGTGAACCACTGGCATCAATCAAGATTTGTGTTGGCACCGCCAACAAGCCACAAAGCTTTCACAGGTAAGTTTGGCACTAGATACCAAAAAGGTTCCATTGTGGCAGCCATGATTGCAGAATCCAGGGGCTTGTGATGTAGCCTTTCAACCGCACCACAGCCTTAAGAGTATGTCTCAGATTAACTGAAACTTGAAAATATCCTCAAACAAAAAAATCATCAGCCTCTCTAATTAAGGCATCCATTTAGTTATGAGAAATCTTCCTCAACGGTTTGTGTGGCACACAGGCGTAAAAAAAAAAACCTTGAAAGCAAAGAAAGTGGGTCATGAATTCAGAGTCTATACCTAGTGTACGCTAAGCTGCCATGTGGACTCTTAACCTTACATACACAGCAGATTTATGCACCCTTACAAGTATTTGTGTGCATAGGCACATCAAACACACTGCTTAGTCTTACTAATATTTCAGAAATCATGAATAATTACTAAGAAACATTAAGCTAAGTACTCCAAGGTGTGCATTCACAACTTTTAGCACATTTAACTCCAATATACAACATTTACCATTAAATAAAAGCTAATTTTGTAAGCAGGCTAAAGGACATCACACAACTACCTTAAATTAGAAACTCTCAGCACAGGAAACTTCCTACAGGGGATTTCGCTGACGTGCTGACAGTATCTCAACCAACAGAAACTACTCTGACTAACAGGAAAGAAAAGAAAGACAACAGTCTGAACTAAGGCATACTATCCGATATATTTACACTCCCATCATACGCTTTTATTAAGAGTCCAAAGCAAGAGCTACAGATTCCGGGTGAGGGCCACGGCAGAGGAGGGGAGCTCTCCTCCCGCCGAAGCTGCCTCTCTCTCCTCGGGGCACCTTTGGCGCCAAGCTCCGGCACGCACCTCAGCCGCCCCCGGGGCGCCGGGCCGTGACACCGACCGCCCACCCCGCCCCACACGAGCCCCGAGACCGTCTCCACGCGACCCAAACCGGGTTGCCCGGCGGAGAAAGACGCGGGACGAGCCGGGCCCCACTCTGCCCCTCGGCA
>VWZK01018834.1:260047-292699 GCA_013396935.1 Baryphthengus martii
TAGGGGGAAGCCGGCCCGGCGCCCTAGAGCGGCCGGAGGAAGATGGCAGGGAAGCGGCGCTTCCCAGGGTGCACTCCTCCGGCCCGAGCGGGCGAGGCGGCGAGCTGCGCTGTCATGGAGACTGCCACAGCACCGGCCGCGCCCGGGGCGGCGGGGCCTGCACTCCGCGGGGCTTTTACCCTCCAAGTTATAAACTTGGAGGCGTTTTCAGCCTCTCTGCCGCCTCCCCAGCTTCTTACTCACCTCTACTGGTTGTGTACACTTTGCAGATTTTCATTTATCTACAGAAGAAGTGAAGCTATTGTTTTTTTTATTTATCTCGGATAACTTCCAAACTTCTTGTATAAAATCCAACTTATTTAAGCAACTTCCCCATCAGTATCAGTTAAACTATTGGATGAGCAAACTGTCAGAAAGGATTTTCCTCACTGCGCAAAGAGCGGTTCCTAGGCTTGGTGGTGCACGTAGTTTCACCATAGTACATGGCCAGAGACAGACCCACGACGTGTTGCTGCCATGATGACTGGTGGCACCCAGCAAAATTATGAAAGTTTGGGTGCAAACATAATGGTCTCGCTCTGAGAAGCCCCAGTTGTTATAATCAGCCTATGCACATTGAGTTACAGGACTGATCCCTGTAGCATTAGCAGTACCAGAGCCTGAAAGGAAGCTAGAGAGAGAAGGCTCACAGAGATAAATATGCTGATTGATTGTATAGTTCAGTCATGTTAAAATACTGTATCTCTAGATTAATACTGATAATCTTAACAAAACCAGCTCGCGTATAGAGGCAATAAAGCTTAATTCCAAGAGAACTGAAGAACTTAATGCTTGTGGGAAACACATTGCTCATTTGCTCATCTTAAAGATAAAAATAAGTGAATACTACTTTATTACATACCTGAATTGGTAATGCACAGTACTTAACACGTCAGTTTATTTCAGATCGTGTTAGTGTGTGCTGCTTGCAATATAACTGCTTCTGTGTAGTGTTCTTGCCATGGCCATTCCACTCAAAGCTTACTCATATCCTTAGTAAAACAGGCATGATAATTAGATGTTGAAAAACCTGTTACCAACAGGTATGTTTCCCTGTCAGTGTATAACTATTCATTCTAAGTATTTTAAATGCCCATAAACATCTAAGCATGAATTCCCTTCTATTTTTGGGCTATTGGCCTAGTTTTCAGCACTTTTAAGTATGAAAAAAGAGCCTGAGGCGGGACAGCTGGGGACAGAAAAGATCCACGGGTTTGAGTTTGATCTTAATTTTTAAGAAAGTTGATAAACCCAAAATAGAATGTTTCTTCTTCCTCACAAGGGTTGAGCAGATTTAGCTATCATGGCTTCTTCAGTCCCTTGCATTCACGGGTTTATGATCCAGTTCTCTTTTCTTGCTGAGAAAGAAGATACCTCTCTTCTTTAGAAAGATCCACATATGTAGTTCGAAGGGTTCATCAATGCCTCAGTGTTGCCACTGTATTGATATGGTGATTGGAAGTGTTGGGGGAAATGGAATGCTTGGTAAAAGAGAGCGTGATCTAGTCAGTACAAGCCTGAGCAGCAAGAGTCCATTTTAGTAAAATGGATGTAATTCTCATAAGAAAGTACAGCTCATTGCAATTCCACTAGTGGAAACAAATACAGAACTTGTAGAAGCTGGTCTGTCTGCGTACATTTCATTGCTGTATGTTAACTACTCCTGAACATCTTTATATGAGCGACTTTGCTGGGTTCCTACGTTGAGACCAGGCCAGTTAGGAGTCTGATATCTGCAAAAAACTGTGTTCAAAATCAGCTGGTTATATTTGTATATGTAGGAGGTGATTTGGATTCTGAAATCATGCCCTTCCCAAAGCCTGCTCAAAAAAAAAAAACCAAACACCACAACAAAACAGACCTCATTCATTTGAGTGCAATTGGAGTGGAGTGGTGTAAATAAATCGAGGTACATGCACATCTTAAAACTCCTTAAGCTTCTACTAAATTTTTAGGGTCCTTAGGAGCTGACTGAGCAGTCAACTGACAACTAATGGTCAGTCTCTAGGTTGCTACTTACTAAAATCCCATTAGGGGATTTTTTGATGCATGAAACTCAAAATGCTTGTTATAGTTTCGTACTTAAGCTTCTGTATAGAAGAATTAATTGGAAACTGCAACTGAAATTTCATATCAATTTGACATGTGCTATATGTAATTCAATTAAATATGCTAGCGAGAATTTAATTTTTTAAAAATGTAGGAGATGTTAGTCCTAATCCCTTCTTAGTCATTTTACTGCACCATATTGTATGAATTACAGTGCTGTGGGAGGTCACGGTAATACCTCATTCATAGATACTGTGGGTAGTAGCTCACATTTTGAAAAAAAGGTAGAGAAATTCCTTCAGATCAGGAGACAAAAGTAAGTTCAGCGCTGAACTTGTCTGGCAATTTAAAGACCTAGAGTTATAACTTAGTAACCATAGCAGGAAAACACGGAAAGCCAATTTTTGTTCTGGGCCAAAACTCAGATTTGGCTTTTATCCAGTAGTTCTACATTTATTTAGATGAAGTTCCAGAAGAGCTGCTCATATCAAGGTTTGTCAGCAACACTTTGAGAGTTTACTGTCATCTTTCACTTTCCATTAAATGGTTCATCTTCCACATTTTTTTCCTCCTTATACACACACAGACACGTTAATGTTACATTCTTATCTTTTTCAAATTACCTATTTAGTTATAATGCTCTATCAGAACACAACCAAATGCTGCCACTTAATCTTAAGAAAATACTGGTTACATAACAGAGCAAATATTGAAGATATATTTGGAATGGGCTTAAAGCTCCAAAGAAAAAAGTCTATTTACACTTTCAAGGGGAAAAAAAAGCCAGGTCAAGACATGCTCTGAAGGTAGAATTGGACTAGCACTGCTAAAATCTTAACAAGAGCGAAGCCTTTCTTAGTAATTCTATGAAGTTGTAAAAAGTATGTCTTTATTTCAGGCAAAAAGGCTTTTAGATTGGAAAGGTCCTTTCCTTTGGGACAGGGGATGTGTTTGTGGTTTATTTCTAATGAATTTTCTGTGTTGTTTTCGCCATCGAAATACCTCCCTGAAAGTTAAAAGTTGGAACATAAGTTAACTTATATAGGGAAGACAGTGTTTTGAGATGAATGGGGTGTGGGCTATATTTTTCATTTTATGTCTTAAAACTAGTATTTGAGGACTTTTATTACTTTCTAGAATTATTAGTGTCCTAAGGAAGCATTATTGACAAGGTTATGAACTTTGAAAAGTTGCTATGTCATTGGAAATGAGCAAGCTCAGCATCTTTGTTGAAGCAGTAAGTTACCTAACTAGGTAGTGTTTACTCTGACCTTGGCCAGAGGATTAAACCAATCATCCCTAGACATGTATCTTACCTTGTTTTTGCATTTATTTCCAACATGAGCTTAAAGGTTTGGGATAACATAGGATTTTTATTTGATAACCACTTCCTAGGCCAAGAACAGTCAACCTAGTGATACTATATGCAGCGATACTTCAAAAAAAAAACAAACCACAATGCAACAGCTCTGTGCTGTTTCTATGGGAAAGGTTCACGTTCCCGTCTTGGCTTCTCATTCTTGGCTGCACATGCTGACTGCTCCCCTTGCACAAGTTGTGTACCCTTTCTGCCTCTTCAGCAAGCTGAATTGGCTCAGGAAGAGGTTGGACAGGTACCAGACTAGCACGAGCAAGAGCGGGGGAAATCAAGACCGCCTTATTTGGTGGCAGTCAGCTACAGATCGATTCAGTTGGATGAAACTTCGATATGAGGTCACTGGTGATGATCATCACCTTGAGAGTGGAAGGGAAATGCTCCATTTGCATCTTGTCAACGACCGTGTGGGTTTTCACTACTGGGAAGTAATCTGTTGGGATCATTTGAGCATCTTTCTTTTAATTAGTTCTCCCTCATTTCTTCAGTATTGCTAGCACCTTAACATCTCACCACTTGAGAGGGAGCTCCGTCCCTCCCCTGCCACCCCCAAGGGCTAAAATAACTTACCCTGTATTAGATTCAAGGAGTTCTAGTTAGACTAGCTGTATGAGACTTAATGGATTGCTCTATGCACAATGTCAGATGAGGTGATGTCATAGTCCCTTCTGGCCAAACTCTCCTTAACTATTTCATGGCTACCTGGAGAGCACTTCTAAATGACAGCAGAAAGACAACAGTGCCCAGGAGTTTAAGACCTGCAGCATGTCAAAAAAGTTTACATTTTCAACCTTGCTTTTCTCAGCTTGTCTCTTACCAAGGCATTAGAAGTCACCTTTCCAATGATGTAGTGTGTATTTGCAGAGGTTTGTCCTAAACTAGTGATAAAATCATCCATTACGAATTTCAGAGTACAGAGAAGTCAACCAATTTTTTTGTAATATACCTACTGGTGTCACAGTTGAATAAATTTGCTAGATATTATTTTGAACATTAAGTCAGCATTTCTTTTATTATTATTTTCTTGTTCTTCTGTTAGCAACGTTCTGCTGACATTCTTGATAAATTACCTAGAGTGATCTCAAATAATTATGTTACTTTGGGAGGATCAATTATACTGTTAACTGTTTTGCCACTCTGTTTGCATCTAGTGCTAGCTCACATAAGGTGAGATAAATAATAACCTCATACAGGTAACTGTAATGAAATCATTGGAATATAATTGATCTCCTTACTTTTCTCCCCCGGCCCAGACAAATACTGCTAGAGACTTCTAAGAAGCTGTACCATCCTCAAAGGGGCATAAGTAACAACATTAACATGCCTGCTGTGGCATCTGTACCTAAGGAGCTATACCTCAGTACTTCTTTGAAAGATCTCAACAAGAAGACAGAAATAAAACCTGAAAAGACAAGTACAAAGAGGTATATATATTTTAATCGATTTTGGATTAATATTAGAAGTATTAGTGCTACTCTTCTGAGCAGGTTCCAGGACAGCTCTGTTATAGACCTAAATTTTGTCAATTTATTTCTGTTACATGTGAAATCTTTGCTAGTCTTACGTACAGTTCTCTCAACTGTCACCTAGGATATACTTAACAGAAGGTAACTTAACATACTTGCCAAAACAGAGCATACTTTGAGAAAAGGCTACATAAAATGCAAATTATTAAAAATGATACAAAGTTTAGCAAATGTCTGAATAGGAAAATATTTTGCCTTTAGCATTTTTATACAATCAACAATTTCATTTTGTCTTATGATTGATTAGTTTTTCCTCAAAAAAGTTGATTTTAGAAGGGAAAAGTACTTTTTTCCCATATCTCAGTATGCTATTTAATTATGGAAGACTTTAAATAAGGGTAGTAAACAACCTAGCAAAGAGAAACATTATTTGGAGGAGCGTGACTGTAATTCGTATTTAGTGAAAACTTTATAATAAGATGGCAAAAATCAAATGCTTAATATGTGGGCAGAGGCTGTGAACACTTCAAATGGCATCTTATAATGAAAAGGTGTTTGGGGCCAAGTCAATCATGTGCTTTACTTCTCTTTTGTGATTTCAGTTATGTGCAGAGCGCTCTTAAGATTTTCAAGGCAGCAGAGGAAAGCAGATTGGACCGAGATGAAGAAAAAGCTTACATCCTATATATGAAATATGTGACTGTTTATAATTTTATTAAAAAGAGACCTGATTTTAAGCAGCAACAGGTATAAAAGCTTTGACTGACTTCTGCATTGGTAGAATTACTAGAAGTACAGAGAATTATGCTAATGCACATTCAAAGGATTACACTGGTATTAAGTAAACTGTCTCACAATATTTTTCCCTTCCTATTTTTGACAAGTCTATTATTAATTGCTTTTAATGCACATAAAGTGTATAAATTGTCATATCTGTGACTTGTTTTTTCCGGGAAAGCTATTCCTGTCATCTTTCTTACTCAAACTCCTTTCGGTGCAGTTGCTTTGCCTAGCCTTTATTTGTGAGTGCTATAGAACAATTTTACTTACAAATTCATGTTTGAGGGAAAAACACTGTGATTCAAAACAGTTCCTTTTATTGACATTAATATCACTATACTACCAATTCTCTGTACATTAGCAGCTCTTGATATGCACTGAAGTAGGCATTATTAAGCTGTACTATTAATATATGGGGTCATGCTTGTAATTTTAGGATTATTTTCATTCAATTCTTGGACCTACAAATTTAAAAAAAGCTATTGAAGAAGCTGAAAGACTGTCAGACAGCCTTAAACTCAGGTACGTGAATACAGTTAATAGATAAGCTATTGTTCATTATACCTGAAGCCTGTAGATGTGCAATTGCAGGTTTTCATGCCATCTAGTAGGAAGGGATTGCGCTTGCGTAGACCATAGACACCCAAAACTCTTGAGAGCTTCAACTCTTTGTCCATAAAAGTCTATTATTAGCGTTAATTTTATCACGTACTCCAGTAAGTTGCCACTGTATACATTGTCTCAATTCTTGGTAACTGATTTGTCTCTTATTTTTGCTTAATGACTAATAAAACGAAACTGCAAGATATAAACTCTGTATACACTAGAGATGATCAAGAGCTATTTCCTCCTTACCCATTTCATCATAAAGTCATCTGAAACCAAACGTAGTAAAGAATGTTCCTACTATTTACCTATGTTAAAAAGTTATCCTAGTGTGGCTTTAGTTTACACAAACTAAACACATTTTTTGATTCTTAAGATGACTGCTGTACCTTTTTTCTACCTCTGCCACGTTCAGAGGCATACATGGAAATGCGTAGTTTTGCCAGTATGTAACTGAGCTGATGCTAACAGGTAGCTCATTTACAACTGTCTTTGTGCCATAAGCCACAAAATTGTGTTGGTAAGTTGTAAAGCAGAATCTGTCTTTAGGTGATATTCAGTACATACTTGCTCCTAGCCTTATCTGCTTCTCACATCCTTAGCAACTGTTTTTCTCTCCCCTTTCTCACCATTTTAACTTTCCCTTCAGTTAGGTGCATTTGCCTTCCCACACCCCCTCCCAGATATTCTGTGAGAGCATATTCCATCCCCTTCAAAGTGCTTAATCCATAAAGTTAGTTTCGATGAGCAAGGAAATAAGAGTGTAGTTACATGTATATGAAGAGAGACATTCCAAAGGTGCCCCGTGGTACTGTGCATGAAACAATCTTTAGGTTTTCCTCATTTTTAGTTGTCTTAGAGTTCAACAGAGCTACAAATTCACTGTTAAACACCGACAGCATTATCGAAAACCAGAATTTAGAGACTTACGGTTTAGTAACTTCTGGCTTTTTGTGGAAGGAACAGAGTTTTGAAAGTTGACAATAGCATTCAACTACTCTGGGCAAAATGTGTGTGTATTTAAAGGGAGTACAAATGCAACATGACTCCTGTGTAACTACAGAAGTGGTTTCAGGGAAATGATTTGTGTAATTTCTTCTCCAGGCAGTAGGCCAGAAAAGAGTTTTTAATGTTCATCATTAGCTAAAAGGAATACCTACAGCAGTGACCTACTATGTGCCTGAAAGGCGTAAATGGGAAATTGATAAGTAAATATTCCATATTGACTGAATTAAACTAAGGTCTGAAATATGCTTTAGTGCCATTAGCTCCGAATGAGAACAGAATGCTCTACTCTATACTTTTGAAGCCTTTGACAAATCAAGAAGCCTGTTTAAAAAAAAAAAGTTACAAACTTGCAGCCTCCCTCCTATTAGTGGCCCATTAGTAGAGTAGACTTGGAGGCAGAACTTGATTTAATGATCTAGTTAATTAGCACAGTACTTTTGATATGAAATATAGCTGTATTGTCATTGTCGTTTTAATACTGATTAGGTAACATCTGATTAAAATGAGCAATTACTAATACAGCTTAATATCTATATCTTACTGCTGGGTTCACTCATCAAAATTATTAGTTCAAAACATCCTTTTTTGTTTTATGGCTCACTAGTAACCCTTAAGCTTCTCAGTTATGCGAAGTAGAATAGAATGCTGTTTAACAGTGATGTGACTGTACAAACCTGCAGTTGGTGATCTGAGAGCTGTAATTTGGAGGTCACTGGTTTTACAAGATTGTGATTGTTCCTACAATGGCAAAAGGCTGGGAGCTTAATTTTAAAGTCTAAGGCTTTATGAAAAGGACAGGTGTATGCAAAGCTCAGGTCCACCCAAACCACTTTGGATATATAAGATCCTTGCATTGATTTCACTGTAGCCCCAGTGTTTGAAACAAACAGCAGGGACACAGGTGAGGACATAACAGTGTGAAAGTCAACTTACAGTCTGAAGGTGACTGCTACCACATAAGTAGTTCTGAGCCAGCTGCTCAGAAACAGGGAATTTAGATAACTGAGCTAACTTACACTTAATAGTTAATGTTAGCTCTGTTGCAAAACCAAATAAAATACCTGGGGTAATTTTTATAGTTTACCTGTAAGTCACTGATCCTCTGCCCTCTACAAAATGAAAACCGTATTACATTTAGTGACACCATAGCTAAACATGATCCCAAACTTAGAGAAAAAATAGTTAGCTTTGAGAGCAGCAGCTATGAAACAGGACCCAAAAGAAGGTTTAAGAAGAGAAAACCAACCCACGAGTGCAGTCATAGAGGAAAATGGCGTTTGTTGGAAATACAAATATTGACAATAGTTAAACTTTTTTTAAACTTTACTTTTTTTTTTCCACTCCTAAAGACTTGATGCTTCTGATGTTAATTATCCAAGGCTAGCCAATAATGCAGTATTGAAAAAAAGGCTTGGCTTTTCTTTTTTAAATTTTTTCCCCAATAGATATGAGGAAGCTGAAGTTCGGAAAAAACTTGAAGAGAGGGACAGACAAGAGCTGCAGAAAAAACAGGAACCAAAAGATGATGGAAAGAGTTCAGCCAAAAATTCCTCAGAAAGCACTGTGGATTCCAAAGGAAAAAACCAAAGGGTAACTGAAGATGTTTACAAACTCTCTAATTCAGTCTAATCATTTTGTTTTGATCTACCATTTAGTCTCTACTAGTAGCTATTTCCAGTTTAGAATCTTCTTTTTTTGTAAACTTACACTCCCCATGACCTTTCAACATTTCTTTGGAATATGTTGAGTCCTACCAACCTCCAAGTCTTTCCTAAGATAGACTAGGTCTTTTGTAAAGTCAGATTCTATTTTATAATAGAATTAGCTAGTGTAAGAAACCCAGGGTAATAGTAATAAGATGACATTATGGAGGACATGTCTCCCCTATAGAAGAGAGCTGACTTTTCAACAATAGTGTGGAAAGAAACTTGTCTCCACAGGTACTTCACAAATTTCATCTAGGAGATGATGCTGTCTTAGGTTGTATTGCCTTTTTAACTGGTTTCTGTCTAGGTAGGGCAGCAACCTCAGTGTCTTTATAGTACATTTGTTAATACATCTTTAGAAGAAGCTTCATTTTTCAAGGTTTCTTCCTGTGGCTTACAGTCTTACTTCAACTTCTACGAGAGTCAGCGTCTGATGGCCACCTTGGTTCTGAGTATTAGATATTAAACTAACTTTTTTCCCTTTACAACACAGATCAATGGTGAGAGGAAGCATTCATTGGAAAGAAAGGACCAGTCTGACAGTCTGAGCGGTAAGAGATGCAGTGTTCACACAGATGTGAAAAAGGTCTCCATATCTCTGCACCTATTGCCTAAGCAGCTGCAATTCTTTTAAGAAGTTATTTCAGAGCGTATTTTGATGAAATTCTAGTATCCTGCATTTCAGCCACAGCAATGTAGTAATTAAGCTCTGTATTGCAGCCTTCATCACTTCTTTTGAACTTAGAAAGCTGTACTTACTAAACTGCTGAAAAACTAACTGAAGCTGAGCTAGCACTAAAGGGGTCATATTAGGAAGACAAATGTCTCCTCAACAGATAAGAAAAAAAATCTAGACAAGGCTGAAGTGTGTCCTCTTTTTCAGTTAAATTTTTTTTTTCCTTTCTTCTGCCAACATTTTTGTTCCTGTCGTAAATATGTGAAAATGTTCTCTAGAGTTCTTAACTGACAAGATCTGCAGCATGTAGTTTACAAGTGTTTGCCTATATAACTTCATTTAAATGAGACCACAAAAAGTTAAATTAATTTAGCACTGAAGTGTTCAGCATTGTCGAATTCAGCAGATCAGACACTGATCACTACAGGAGTGGGAACAAAATGTCCAGTGTTTATTCTGTAGTGTCTCACCTCCATGACTTTGTGCGACTTTCCTGTTCTTTTTCACCTGTTTCCAGTCTTGATTGCACCAGTGAGATATGATTATAGCTGTCTCCATTTATAATGGAGCTTTCTACATCTAATAGCTTTTTACATCTAATAGCTTCTCTATTTCAAGGAGCCATCACAGCTGAGAAACTGTTTGCAATGATGTCAGACAAAAACATTGAATTGATTATAATGGATGCTCGAAGATTGAAGGATTATCAGGAATCCTGTATTCCAAGGTCTATCAGTGTCCCAGAAGAAGCTATCAGTCCTGGGTATGAAATAATGCTAAATTATAGTGAAATATTTAATTTTATAGTTTTGTAGCTTAACTGAAATTAAAAATGCCTTTAAAGCTTGTACACTTAGATTTAGAATCCCTGATATATTATACCAGTGGGTGAGATGTATCTGGACAGCTCTGTTCATTGATGTACTGACTCCAAGTCAGAGGACATTTATTTTATCCAAGCACATAAACGGATTATATAGTGCTGGACAAAATGTTACTTGTACCTTTGTCTTTAAATGCATGTTAATACATTTCAGAGTTACTGCTAATTGGATTGAAGCTAGACTCCCAGAGGATTCCAGAGATCCATGGAAGAAGAGAGGACACTTTGATTATGTTATACTGCTAGACTGGTTTAGTTCTGCTGAAGACTTAAAGCTAGGAACAACTCTCCAGAGCCTGAAAGATGCACTTTTTAAGGTTTGCAAGTTTCACATTTTATATTAATTCATCTCAATAAATAGGAAGGTCTTAAAGCAGCTGTAATTACAAAGTGTATGGAAGACTTAATGACACTTTAGGTGAACATCTTTGTTCGGTTTCCAAAGACTGCTTATTTTGATAGCAGAAGAATTGTCTGAAATTTCACATTCCTGTGCTTGTGCTCTACTAGAGGACAATAGTGTAATTTGTTAAAGAGGTAAACAGCACAACGATTCAACTCCTCTCCACAACTGCCTTGTAAACTTAAGAGCTCTTGGCTGACAGAATTATTTGGGAAAGTACTTAGTACGGTTTGCCAGAAACATTGTCGCTCTTTCCCATATTAGCAACTGTAATTCCTTATTTAAGGGAACTGGCTGGCCACCTGCATAGGCAGGCCAGAGAAGGCTAGTGTCTTTGCAGTCCTATCAGCCAGGCATTTCCAAGAATGAGGGAGCATGGTTAACATTTCTGCATTATTGAATATAACTTTTAGAGAGACATGGATTTAAATTTGAGCTTCATCAGTGCAGGGAGGACATAGACTCAATATTAAGCAGATGCTCAACACTTTCAAGTCAGAATTTGCATTGTCTCTACTCTTTATATAAGTGGCTCTTGTGAAGGACTGCACGTCTTTCTGTTGCTTAAACATGCCAGACTGGGCTTCAGAGACAGCTCAGGCAGTTTTCCCTGTGCATCACTTTACAGAATATCCTCTGTGCCGTGTTCACGTTCTAATACTGAGAACTTCAGGAGGCAGGCAGTCTGGAGCCTGAACTCAAGAACTTTTCAGAAAGTTAATGTTAGGCTTTCTAAAGCTGATACCCCTAATCACTCAACAAACTTAGCAGATAAGAAGCTGAAGCCCATAGTATAATAAAAATATTTTTCTACATGGAGTATCATTACCTGTAGTAGTAGTAAGCGGTTCTTTATGTTTTGAAAATATTGAGACCATGTTGTAAGTAGAGCCAGGAACCCAACTGTGTTGGGCATGCTTCAAAAACAAAGATGATTCTGGTTTCCCAAGAGTTTTGCAGTCTGTTTAGTTTTTACTTCAAAAAAATCTCCAAAATAACCTGTCTCAATGTAGCAACTAGACACAGAAATTTCAACAACACTGTAAAAGTTTCTTCTCTATTTTTTAAAAATTTAATTTTTTTCTCTTACAGTGGGAAAGCAAAACCATACTGCGAAATGAACCTTTAATTCTAGAAGGAGGCTATGAAAACTGGCTCCTTTGTTTTCCCCAGTACACAACAAATGCTAAAGTAACTCCGCCCCAGCATAGCAAGAGTGAAGCAGTGACTGTTTCTTGTAAGTATAAAGGATGACACCCCCCTCCTCACCAAGTGTTTATAATTACAGGATATATCTTTAATTCTTTCAGATATATTTGGGATAGCCTTGTTCTGGCTAAATCTAAATTTTAGGGTGGAATATGGGAGCTATTTTGCTTTTGTTTTAAGAGCCCTCTCATGTTTCCCTCCTCCCCGCCTTCCTAAAGTGGATTTTACATATCCATCTCTGGAAGAGCCAGCTCCTGTTCCACCTGTGGTTGCTGCAAAACCATCTCCAACAGAAGCAATTGAAAATGAAGAAACAGGAGATAACTTGGAAGAGAGACTAAAATCACTTAACAGACCAAATGTACAGGATGCTGCTGTTCCAAAACCTGACAGTTCGCTTGTAGTTAATCCAATATTAATTACAAGAAGTATCCCTGAGGTAAGCTGTGTTTCTTCTTTTCAGAGTTCATAAATGGTTATAATCTGTTTGAGACCTACCACACAAGAAGACATACCCAGTATTTGTTTAAGCCTTGTACACAAATATGTTGATACAGAGACTGTTGGTGATCTGTGAAGCCATGGTAACTAATCTACAGAACTTTGTAAAACTGAATATACTTAATCACAGAGCTTTTGGTTAATATTTTTATATGAGTACCTGAGAAGTTGAAGGTCAGTAATTGATCTCCAGTTCAGAAAGTTTATAAGCAAACTTTTCTACTGAAAACATGTATGATGAAATACAGGGAGAGCAGTTAGGCCATGGCTTACCTTGGCTGTTCCAAAGGTCTGCTTTCCAGTGACCGTATCTTCCTTCAAATAATAAAACACTTAGGTGACTTGCACTCTTGGCCCAGTAGTGAAAGAACAGGGATTTGTTTCTTCCTTTCATATGGATAAAACGTTTCTAAAGATGCATTTGTAGAGTCCTTGCACTAAAATATTTCCCTAGGAGACAAGGCTTAACTCTTCAGTTTCACCCTTCTAGATACTACCTTTAATACAGATTTCAGCTGAAGGACCCTAAACTGTAAAACCTAAAGTCTCTATTTCTAGGCAAGGTTTTATCTCTTCAGAAATAAACACTTCTACTTCAGCATCAAAGCCAACTTGCTGTCTTAGATCTGACCATAAGCCTTTCTTAAATGCCTCTTCCCATCAAGCAGATCTGCCTTAATCACATGCTCTGTCACATGATTGAGAGCCAAGCCCAAATTAGGCTGCCTGATTGCCCTAAAATACTGACCTTTGAAAACCTGAAAATAAAGAGTTGTAGTAATCAGTGCTTAATGCTGTCCTTATGGTTCTGCAGGGCTGCTTGGTTCTTACCTCACACCTGGAAGTTAAGTGAATACCTAATTTTACTAACAAGCAATTTGAACTACCAGATTTAATGAAATTAAAAGTTCACTATCTCCCAGCAGAAGTCAACTTTATAACATCTTTATGCTCTTATAAATCTCACTTAGAAAAAGCTTAGCTAACAGAGCAGTAATAGCTGTAGTGGATTGTGGTTGTACGCTTTGTATTACAGGTTGATCGTACTAAAAAGCCTTCCTTAAAAATCCCTGATGATACCAGACCAAAATCTCAAAGTACCGTCAGTGACAGCCAGCCTGTTGAGAATGGACGAATAGTGCCAGACCGGTCCACAAAACCATTATGTGATGCAAAGAGCGTTCTGACAGAAGAAGAAAAAAGTCGTGTACATGCAGAAACTGTTGCTCTGTTAGAGAAAAACAGGCGGGAAAAAGAACTCCGGGAGAGACAACAAGAAGAACAGAGAGAGAGACTCAAGCGAGAAAAAGAACAACAAGAACAAAAAGCAAAAGAAGAACAGAAAGAAAAGGAACATAAAGAAAAGCTAAAGCAATCCAAAGAGGACAGAGAACAGGAGAGAGAAGAACAAATAAAAAGAGAACAGGAGGAAAAGGAAAAAGAAAGAGCACGCAAAGAAGCAGTGGAAGCAAAAAAGCAAAATAAAAATGAACTAGAAAGCACCAGTGCAAAAAGGGTTGAGATTGACAAAATATCTGTGGAAGAAAGAGAAAAGGGAATTCGAACACCAGAAATGCAGAGACGGGCACTGGGTGATGCATCTCAGACCTCTGTGACAGGCAAGGTTAGTGAAAAAGATAAAATCATCACCAAATGTGGAATAATTACTGAGGATGATTTGTGAGTGCATACTCTAGTACCGGTACAGAAATTTAAAATATTAGATTTTTATTTAGAACATTTTTACAGAAATGTAAAGGAGAAAGTTAAAACCAAGACATAAATAGTTAATTTTTTTTTTCACAAGACAGCCTCAATTCTTGCTTGTAGGTGCAGCGTGGAATCCCCATAGGACAGTCAAGCATCCCACTGACAGGGAGCTGGAAGGAATGGTTCATAGGCTGCAATCCTCTGTTTCAAAAATAGAAGCATGGTGTGGCATTTTATCTCTTGTACCGGCCCAGTACTGTATATTACGCTGTTGTAATACATGCTAGGCACAGAATTGTATTGTCATAGAATCATACAATGCATTGGCTTGGAAGGGACGTGTAAAGGTCATCTAGTCCAAGCCCCCTGCAGTGAGCAGAGACATCTTCAACTAGATCAGGTTGCTCAGAGCCCCATCAAGCCTGTCCCTGAATGTCTCCAGGGATGGGGCCTCCATGAGGCCTCATATACTATTGTCATAACGAACTGTTTAGTGCCCCCAGCTGCGTAAATGCTGATACTGTTACAAAAGGATTTTGAGAGGTACAGGCACCAAAGTAATACCCTAATCTAGTATTTTTGCTGAGACTAGTCCAGTTTCAGCTCTTGGAGTGTGGAGGGGGGCGTGTCACAATTCCTTCTTCCCTCGGATTCTTGAAAAAAATGTCAGTATTTCTCAGAGTGTAAAAATCATCTGATCGTGAAACAGGAGCCATTGGTGAAGCTGAGTTAGTGGCAGATGTCCTTAAAACCATTTGTCAAGAGCATGCATTAGGATATTTTTCTCTCCTTTTGCAGTTGCAGCTGTTACTTGAACAAACTTTGATGCTTGTGTAATGAAAACGCAGAAGGAAGCCAAAATAAATCTTCCTGAGCAACCTTAGCAGAGTCACTCCTGAGCTTTTGACTGACAGAGCAGCTTCGCATAATCCCCAAATTACTGCCTATGATAAAATAAATTCATAATGTGGGCTTCACAGTTTGCCTTTTTCATGGAGAGGCTTTGTCACAGTGAGAAGTAAAAGGGGGAAAAGTCTTTAATTTAAAAACAAATTGTAAACCCCACAGCTTTTAGGGGAAGAAGTAGTGTAGGTGGAACTTCTGCACTTTATTTCTGAGCTCTTGAAACTACATAACAGACTCTTATGTAATACAGCAATTCAGCTGTAAAGGCTGTTCCAGCTAACTGCTTCTAGTGTAGACCAAGAATGAAAATGATGTGTAGATACCTGCTCTAACCACTTCTTTGTGGCATGTGCATTTAACAACCAAAAAAAGAAAATATAACTTTGCTTTTTCCCTATTTTGCTTTATCAGCAAATTCCAGATGAAAATTGAAAGCCTTCTCTCAAAATCTTTTACAGCAAACTGGGCTTAGAGGACAACCAGACAGTGGAGCTCAAAAGCCAGGACCCCTTAGAGAGGATTCTGAACAAGATACTGAAAGACTTAAAGTAAATACAATGTGTTGTACGTAGCCAAAACAAGTCAAGCGGAGATGCTTTAATATTATTACGTTATGTTATGTTAAATTCCACCTCATTGCTATTTTTAAAGTCATCACCTTAAGAGAAGACTGTGCTGTGTTTGCAGCTTTTTTCTTTTTTGTTTTTTTCATTTGTCATGTTCATCTGAAAAAAAAATACTTGAAGCATTCACTGGAAGGCTTCATGTGTTTCTGATGGCATTAGCAAGCATTCCACACCTGCACACTTGTTGTCATCTCATGCGTACTCCTTCGCGTGCTGCTTTGAAAGGGAAGAGCGAGCATCCCTGTGTGTTTAACAGAAGCACGTATTCCTAATAAAGTAGCTTCTTTAGGGAAGAAACTGAGTACTCTGACTTTTGTAAGACTGGTTTGTCCTTTTTTTTTTTTTTTCCTGCAGCATGTCAACAAATGGCTGTTGTTTAAATTGAGTGATAGAAAATAGTAGTACTATATTACCGTTACAATAAATTGTATTTCCAGCTATAATCAAGGATTTCTTATTGATCCATTTTGCATTGAATCCTGTAACTATAAAGGGAAGTCAGAGGCAGCTTGCTGCTCTGCGTAAGTGACTGTATGTGCCTTACGTTTCTGTCTGTCTGTTAGTCTCAGCGGGAGCCATTAATGAGAGCGCGAAGTGAAGAAATGGGAAGGATAATACCAGGACTGCCTGCAGGTTGGGCAAAGGTAACTTTCTATTCTGATGTTACCATCAAGTTACCTTATGCAATTTTGTAACACATTTCAATTGGGGCTTATTTCTAAGTCAGATCTTATTTGATTTTTTTTTTACTATTATTTTTTTTGTAATTAATTTTTTCCCTCCAACTTCCACATAGTTATTTTCTGAATTTGAACATTATTTGTAATGAAACTAGGAGAGGTCATCTGCTGCTTCTAGTACTAAACAGTTGCTGGTTTAATTAGCAATTTTGGAAAGTGGAGCCTTCTAGTAAACTTAATCCGTTAAGCATTGAGACCAGTCACAACTGTTAACATCTCAATGTTTGAAAAACTCATGCACTGTTCTTACTGTAGTTTTAAAAATAGGTAAGTTACTGATGGATTTTACTTGGTTTTGAAACAATTTATTTTTTTTTTCCTCAAGTTTCTGGATCCAATCACTGGAACGTTTCGTTACTATCACTCGCCAACAAATACTGTTCATATGTATCCACCAGAAATGGCTCCTTCATCTACTCCTCCATCAACCCCTCCAACTCGTAAACCCAAGCCACAGGTGACTGTTGAACGAGACAGAGAACACTCCAAACTGAAGCGCTCCTACTCTTCCCCAGATATAACCCAAGCCATTCAGGAGGAAGAGAAGAAAAGAATTCCCTTAACTCCTGCAGTCAATCGTGACAACAAGTATGTTCAATAAGTTGTACCACAACTCATGCAGTAGGATAGCTTATAGGGCTTTCTTTGTGTTTAACCAACTGAAATTCAGTAGTATTTTCTAAGGTTTGAAGGGGTGCAGGAGTGATAGACTTAAATTTCATTGCTAAATTTTCAATGTATAGGGTAGTTACCTTTTGAGAATGAATGTAATTGTTATGTATTAACACGAATTTCAGAGGTCACAGCATAATTGGACAGTATTTACTTCTTAAATTGTGGTATTTTTGTTAACATATTAAATGCCAGTCCTCAGACTGCTGTGAAATGCAGGTGTTTGGTTTTAAACTGGGTTAAATCGAAAGCTAATTCTTCTTCTGTGAATCTAAACAAAAAACCAAGAACTGATGGGCCCTATAACTCTGCCTTATTATAGGCCAGTGTATATGGATTTCTCACTATGGCACTGACTTGTTTTGAATACCTTCAATGATGGCCTTTGGTGACACCTTGCACCAGGATATTTCATTCCCTGTGAGGGCAGACGGTTCTGTTGGCTTATGTGCACAGCCTTGTCAAGTCTGAGACTCCTAAAAAGTAATTTCTTCCTTACAGGCCCATCTGCTACACTAAAGCAGAAATCTCACGACTCTCTGCATCACAAATTCGGAATCTTAATCCTGTCTTTGGGGGATCGGGACCAGCTCTTACAGGACTTCGTAATCTAGGGAACACTTGCTACATGAATTCCATATTACAGTGTCTGTGCAATGCACCTCACCTAGCTGATTATTTTAATAGAAACTTGTATCAAGATGATATTAACAGGTAATAGTCTCTTATTCTATTCCTTTTATTTGCGAAGGCCTATTTTTTCCTTCAATTATATTTGTTAATTTAAAAAAAAAAAAAATCATGCAGTGGGGTCAAGGGGAGGTGTTTGTTTAAGTAGGAGACAAATACTAACTTGTAAGAGTCTTGACACTTTCAAAATTCGTGTGTGACGAAATCGGTCTTACTGGACAGTTTTAATTCAATTGTGTTTACCACATGCATAAAGAGAAGTGGACTAGAGACCCCTGAAACCAAACAGGACATTTAAATAGCTGTTTATGAAACTCTGCCTTCCATCGTCCCAGTCTTGAATGTGGAACCAGTTACAGTGCCAAAGTAGACAAGTAGTCTAACAAACAGGCATTTTTTCTTGGTCTAAAGAAATTACTTTGAAATTGGGATAACGTCTTGAATTAATAACTATAATATCTTTTTTTGGGAGTTATTTGTAGGACTTACGGGGTGTTTTTTCCCTGTCTGTTTAATTGCATAGGTCAAATTTCCTGGGACATAAAGGTGAAGTGGCTGAAGAGTTTGGTGTCATAATGAAAGCTTTATGGACAGGACAGTATAAGTATATCAGTCCAAAAGACTTTAAAATTACAATTGGGAAGATTAATGACCAATTTGCAGGATATAGCCAACAGGACTCCCAAGAATTGCTTCTCTTTCTAATGGACGGCCTCCATGAAGACCTAAATAAAGTAAGCAATACACTTGTAGCTAATTATACATCTCTCAGATGATCAAAAGAAATAAATTTTTAAAAGATGCTCTTATTTCATAAGGAGATTGTGTTACTGGAGCCTCGTATAGAAGGAAATGCGAGCATAGGAATTTAGTTTGAAATAATATAAGGTACTGAAGGAGTAATGGAAGAAGCCTGACGAAATGGATGGCTGCACTGACGTGTTTTAAATATTCATGCAAATACTCAATCGTGTGCTTGCCTAGAGATGAGACTTCCTATTTTTATATATGTTACTATATGGCTGTGGTATTTAAATTTCTGTTATCCAGGCTGACAACAGGAAAAGATACAAGGAAGAAAACAATGATCATCTTGATGACTTCCGAGCGGCAGAACTAGCCTGGCACAAACACAAACAGCTCAATGAGTCGATTATTGTAGCCCTCTTTCAAGGCCAGTTCAAATCTACAGTGCAGTGTCTGACATGTCACAAGAAGTCCCGAACCTTTGAGGCTTTCATGTATTTGTCATTACCACTTGCATCCACTAGTAAATGTACACTACAGGTACGTGGAACTGGAAGCAGTTCTTGGAGTAAAAACTTTCCTCTCTGACTTCACTGGGATGTTGCTTCTGCACAGCCTCTTGTTGAAGGGGTTGGTCAGTATTCCAGCTTAATTTACACTAACCTGAAACATGAACAGATCTGAGTCTTCATTACTCTTTAATTCTGCTATAGTTTAAAAAAATAGGTAATTTCTTAAAAGTTTTAAAATACAAGCAGGATGGAAATAGTGAAGCCACAGTAGCAGAAGAGCTGTGTATAGTATTTGCTTTTGTAGGTCATAGTATAAATATTTTGTGGTTTTAAACAAAATATTGTAGGTATATTTTGAAAGGCTTGTAGCTAATCAATATACACAGTAAAACTTACTTCCACATGTGGCTTTAACTCACTTGTCCTCATTTTTGTAAAACATAGCATGCAGATAATCGATGCAGGATAACAACCAAAAAAGAAACAAATATTTTTGCTACGTTTTTATAAACACCTGCCCTTCACAATCTGTGTTTGTGTTTTGTTTTAGGAATGCCTTAGATTGTTCTCCAAAGAGGAGAAGCTCACTGATAACAATAGGTTTTACTGTAGCCATTGTAAAACTCGAAGAGATTCTTTGAAAAAAATAGAAATTTGGAAATTGCCACCTGTTCTTCTTGTGCACTTGAAACGGTAAGAGAAATGGCCACTGGTGAACATGAGTTAGGATGAAGTGCCCAGGCTTTGGCCGAGATGGGTTGTTCTAGTGCAATAGCTATGCAGTCTTAATTATAGAAACTTCCAGATGTATTTCCAGTTGTAATGTTGCAAGAGTTTTATTTTCATCCAATGCCTCTTGTATTAGGCCGTAGTTCACAAAGCACTTTTACAAGTAATCTCTTTCCATTTGTGCTAAGGAACATGTCTGCAAACATTAACAAAATCGGGGGCCAGATGTTAAGATCACATTCCCAGTTAAAAACAGGGTAAACAAATATGCTTTGTATTCTTAATTAGCTTGAGAACAACCTGTAACTTTAAATAATGCTTTTTAATTCTCCAGATTTTCCTATGATGGAAGATGGAAGCAAAAGCTTCAGACTTCTGTAGATTTCCCATTGGAAACCCTTGACCTTTCACAGTATGTTATTGGTCCAAAGAATAACTTGAAGAGATACAATCTGTTTTCAGTATCGGTAAGTAACCATGTCCTGTTTCAGAGTTTAGCCTGTCTTTAGGCCAAGGCTTGTGAGATTTATCCAAGTTTCCAGGCTGCCTACCTGCTTGCAGATTAAGTTGTATTCTAAAAAGAATGATTGGCATTTAGTGAAAATCTCACACTCTACTTTATTTCCCTAAGCAGGGAAGAAATGGCAGCTTTCAAGGTCATTAATTCTTTTCTTCCTATGTTTACAGAATCATTACGGTGGGTTGGATGGAGGGCACTATACAGCCTACTGCAAAAATGCTTCAAAACAACGCTGGTTTAAGTTTGATGACCATGAAGTATCTGAGATCTCAGCATCATCTGTGAAATCCTCTGCTGCCTATATTCTCTTTTACACTTCTTATGAACAGCGAGCAGTGGATATGGCCACGTAAAGTCGTCGGGGTCAAGAAAACTGGTTTTCCTTTTGTAAGAGCAAAGTAGGTATGGGAATGCATAAAAATATGCAATACTATGACAAGCGTAGTCACTTACAGATACGGGGATGGTTGCAGCAGCTTTTCTGGCAGCAAGCTCTGGTCAGCACTAGTGCTTAAAAATCAGAAGACTGATTAATAATGCTTGTGGTAATACTGCCATCTGTGAAACCATTTAAAAAGCATACTTGCATTACCATTTATTTAAAAAACAACTATATTTTTAGCCTGCTCCAAAATTAAATTCTAGCTTAGTCATCTGAAATCTATTAACAAGTAGTTTAAAATCTCTTAAAATCCCGAGGCATATCTTGATTTTTATTTTTTTCTTTCACTGTTATGGCCTTTTCACATTTCTAACCTTAAGCTTGATTCTACTGTGAATACTCTAGAATGATGTAAACAGTTAGGAATGTAAGTGTACATATTGATTGCATACTTGCACATCAGAACTATGTATATAATAAAATGTTGTCCTTTTTGTGAGACTCTCTAAAACTCAGAGGATTGCGTTTATTTGCCAGCTCTAAGTAATTGCAACACTACTTAATAAAAAAGCAGAGCTGTATTTTTTTCTGTTAGCTTTTGTCAATATTTGTGCACTTCAGAGTTATTCTAAATGAACAAAATTTTCCTTTTTAATTTTTTAATATAAATTTTCATGTACACATGCATTAAAAAGTTACTGAAGAAATGATTTAAAAATATATCCTCTTAAATGTACGTTTGGGTTTGGTTTTTTCGTTCTCAGCCAGTTGGGTAGTGATCAGGATTCTACAAAATGACAGTCTGAATCATATTCACACAGTTTTTCATCTAAAGAACCTCTGAAGCATTACTTTCTGTAGAGCTGATAGTTTAGAAACTATCTTAGTTGCAACTTGTACATTTTCCTATTCTGGATTTGGGTCAGTTTTTCCTCTCTGATTAGGCTGGCGTTCAAAAATCTTAACTCCTACATTCTGAGGTTTTATCTGTCTACGTGCATCTGTCTTGCTGATGGAATTAAGACCAGCATTGACTGTTTTCCAGCAGCTTACACCCTGCAAACAAGTTTGCAGTGCTAGAGGGACAAAAAGGACAGTAGTAGAATAATGCCTTTTTCTTTCTCTTACATTAATGGTGACTTCATCCCCTCAGGGGTTTGGTCGTAAGCTTTCACCTGCTGTCAGTTTCTGAAAGGCAGCTTAAAAGAACATAATGGACTTAACCAAGGGAAAAACAGGAGTTTTCAGGTACGTGCATCATATGCTCAGCATTTGTGTTCTTTTGAGAGATGTATGAGGTTTGGGATGAAAACAACCATTAGACCTCGTACAACTTGAGGGGATGCACGTTCCCTAACGGGCTCAGAAGCTGTATTACTTCCTGAAAGACAACAGCAAATGATCGATCATGCAAATACTCCATAGTTTATTGATAAAACAGGACTGCCACTGAACTCTGACTGCTGGCCTACTCACTGTTCATTTTCCATAGCTAGCAAATTTTCAATGGATGCTGAGAAGATCTTGACAGATGTAGAATAGGAGATAAGCTGTGTCAGTCTGCACTGAGGACTTTGGGATCTTGGTGATGTGCGCATCGTCGAAGCTGTACCAGCTTCCAGTGACCGAGTGCTTGCAAAAGGCCGTGTAGTGGCCACCATCCACAAATCCAGAGTGGTTCTGTAACAAGTGACACGATGGTAAAAGAAGTCTCCTTCTCCTTACAGACAAAGCTAGGAATCGGCAATCTTTCCTTTTTGCACTTGAAAAAGGTGGGAGAGAAGCTTCTAACCCCCCTTGGCCTACAGCGAGGAATGCTAATTTAAATCGGTGCTTTAAAACAAAGCAAATGGGTTATGACTGTGCTTTGCTATTATGCTTCTCTCTTTTGCAGTGTGACATTCGTACCCCAGCTCTTAGCCCTGAGCCAAGTCACTGTAAGCACAGCCCCACTTGCTGTCAGCGATGGAAAAAGCGATCATGTAGCTCTTACTTAGGATCCACGCAGGATCAGCTTGTGAGTTTATGCTGAGATGGCTGGGGAGGCTCCAGGCAGGCACTTTGGGCCAGAAGCGCATGATTTTTAGAACTGTCACATGGGGAGAAGTAAGAGAGAAGTGATAACTTCTCTGTGCTTTGCTTACATACAGTTACTGGATTATGTCCATAGCAGGCAAAAAACTTCATGAAAAACAGATATATGTATATAAAAATATAAATTGTATCTATAAAGTCCAAACTAACTCAGGCTTTGTCTGCTCCATGAGGGAGGGCATTCCAAATAAAAGCAGGAAAGGCAAAACTCACCACTACAGCACACAAGCTGTACTCTGCATCCGTATAGAAGGGCGAGGAAACATAGGGAGAGAGATCCAGATTGTTGAGTGGATAGCGGATGTCAGTTGAGAGTTTCTTTCTGTATTTGCCTTGCCATTCAAACCTGAAATAAGATTTTGAACTATTTTAAATAACACTGAACTTCTTTCTTGCATTGTGGTGGTTGCTTAACTCACTTTCCTAGGGAAGGGGAAAACAACAAATGACTACCCAGCATTTTGAAAAAGAAAGATCGGTTATAATGTTATTACAGTAAACTAAACCCACACGAATTGTCCATCAAGAAAGCAAAGTTCTTGCTTCTTGATCCTTCTGTCTACTAGAAACGGACGGAGGTGCCAGATCTCTGCATCACTGCCACTGTGTCCTGAACATTTTGGACTGCACTGAAATTGTTAGCTCTTCTTTTGGGCCAAGCTCCATCCCTCTTTCCTCTGTAACATTTAGAGCAACGCTGTACTTTTCAACATCTCTGATGTGGCCAAGGGCTGCAGCTGGAGACCATGAGTTCCTTTCAGCATGTCAAGGAAAGCAACTGTTGAACAGGAAATTACATAACAAACTTACATAACATAGTTCTAGGAAGCCAGATCATCCCAGGGTAAATTTCTTTATAGGTGGGAAGTTGTTTAGAATAAATTCTTAAGAATAAATTTAGCATCTGGCTGGTAAAATCTGCTAATTGGGAGCTCTTACACTGATGTGCCTCTTTGTTTGTTAGACCCAATTGTTTAGACCCGATTTAGTTAAGGGATAAACAAAAATACAGTGTCTCAGCTGCAATAATGACAAGCAGAACATCCTCTTTCAGTCCTGCACTTAGAGCCCAAGTCACAAGCTCTCCCACTTGCCACAGGAACTCTTACTCGCAGGGATGTCTGACCACATGAACTGCTCTCCTGCTCTGTACTCAATCACTGCTCAGTGAACCTTTAATTCCTTTTGGAGAAGAGATCCCAAATGTAGCAAGTGAAATTTGGTGAGCTGCAGTGCAGAGTAAAGCAGAACACCTTGCCTGAAATTTCAGGAATGCAACTTGCATGTTTGGCAGGAACATTTCTATAACTACTATTAGCTTCCAAGTATCAAGAGTACTAAACCTACTAATTTGCAGTGATTTTCTTCCTTTTATGCAAACGATTGTCCTTCATGTCTCACAAATCCCAGGAAATGGCCATGTCCTACCCCATATAGGCTGTACCTCTTCAGGTGAAAAATAATGATCTGCGGTGCCTTGGTTATGGTGGCCTGTACTATAGCATCATGCTTTGTTCCACACCAGGAACAGTGGACTTGGTTGTTCCAAGTCAGTGTGTCTTGCTGAAAGAAGCATTTGAGGCAGTCCTGTGAAAGAAAGAAAAAAATATATATATTTTTTTTTTAAATTGATCAAACCGATCTCCACCCTTGAAGATCCTAAGCAATATAGGGTTTGCCATATTTTGGAGCTCTTTTCCTCATCAAAATATGATGTAGAAAGGCCGACATAATAAATATACTTGGAACACAAAGCAGCCAACATTGGCTTCCTTTTTCTCCCCAAGTAAGGAAATACTTTTGAGGAGTGAAAGAAACCCTCCCAGTTGCTGCTGAACAATCTTAATATCCCTCATCCCATGGCAACTCAGGAGCATTGCTCCCATAACTTTACCAGCCTCTGCTGTCCAGAGAGCAGTGTAGAAACTCCGCTTCAGAAACTCTAGGATCAGTTCGAAGACTATCCATTAGTGCCAGGAAACCAAAGTAATTAAAACCCTGCACATATAAGTCTAAGCCACCTTTTCCTATACGACGTGAAACGCAGCAGGAACGTATTGGAAGTTGTACCTGCAGAGTGCACGTGCTCTTCGAAGGGATGGGCAGGGACAGAATGGTGAAGCTCTCAGGTTTATCGATGGTGGTTCTGCATTCCAGGCAGGTGATAGCATAACTGAGTTGGCCCTCAAATAACTGTGTGATAACAGACGGTTCACTGACACTCCCTCCGCTTCCTTTTGCACTGCTTACATGTCTTCTTTTGTTTGACTATACAGATGGGAAAAAATAAAATAAAATTAACCACATGTAGGTAACCAGCTGCTTCAGACATGCCTTCACTGGGTCCTAATGGTTGCTGCCCACTGCCTGCATAGGCTAGTACTTACTCTTGTCACAGAACTTGGCTCTAAAATGCCATTGCTTTACTTGGTATTTATTTATTTCATACATGCAGGGTAAGCTAAGTTACTTTTCCAAGAGAAGTTAATCATAAATATAATATTCTAGACATTAGATGTATGTATGAAACGAAGGAAGAAAAACGACAATTTTTCAGCAGCCACATCATGTAGTTCAAAAGGCTACGTAATTATTACACGGAACGCTAAATCACAAAACGTAAAGAAGAAACGCTAAAGTTCCCCAAACGCTACAGCTGGGTTCTTACGTTCTTGAGAGCCTCGTGGAGCTCATTCAGCACACAGATGAGAAACTCCTGCGCGTCCTGCTGAATCTTCGTGCAAAAAGTTGGGTAATGCGTCTCAAAGACTGATTGAAAAAGCTCTGGGGAAACACAGGCGAACTCTCCAAGCCACATATCGGACACCAGACAGCTAAAGGCAATCGCGGAGTTGCCATTCTCCCTTGGAAAAAATAAACATAAGTATTCAGGTAAAGGATGAAAAGATGGGGGCTCTTATCTTCAAATGGGAGCATAGCACGTGAACTTGGAAAACTGCAGGTACGATACGGCTCTGACAGCCTGTCATTGGGACAATGACAGTAACTGGTATTACCACTGAAGTGACAAAGTATAATGCTTGTTACCCAGTGAGGAAATGACTCAGGGTCTCAGAGGAACGAGAAGGAAAACCAGCAGCGCCAAACAGAAAACTAGAAGTAGCGTGAACGAATCGACTTACTTTTGTACATCTGCTTCGTACTTTCCCAAGAGGAAATACTCCACAAGCGGTGGGACGCTGCAGAGGCACTGCAAAACTGAGTTCATATAGCATGTGTTGCCCAGATTGCTCAGGCCCGTGAGCCCTGGATACCGGCTGTTCATCTCCTCCATCGCTTCCTTGCAGGAATACCTCACACCTTCCAAGGAAATGGAGATGCACTTCCACCTACTAGGGAAAAAACATCCACAACAGTGGAAAGCTAAAATGCTACAGTGATTTTTTGTATTACGCTTTTTCAAAAGCGCTGCTACCTTGAGGAGATGATTCCTGCTGTATCAGCATCTTTGTAAGTTACACTCCTAGTTACTTTCATCAAGCTAATGCAGTGGTAAAGACTATCTATCTGTCTCCTACACTAAGCTCTTCCTGGTACAGTGAGATATGTCATCAGGAGGTATTATTTAAATACCTGAGGTTTTCAAGTTATTCCTAAAATACCATCAGTCTTTGACTTCATACACAATTACTCAAAAGCTATAACCAGCTGTAAATAGCTATCTTAAGAATTTCTCCCTACAGAACGTGTATTACATTTCCTCAGTGGTCTGGTACTTACATAGTTTCTGAAACCTTAAGCTGCAGTCCAGATGATAATACTATAAACAGGTTGCTCTTTAGGTTTTTGAAATAAAATGTTACTTAATTCAGGTTAAGAAAATTTTAGTAGGTTTGTTTTCTTGCTGCATGAGCCTGTCCTGGATCAAACTGTCCCCAGCTCCAAGGGGGCAGAAGAGAGGTCTGAACACAGACCCTGCCCAACCCAAACATGCTCACAGAGGTTGCCGTTCTTGAATTTTTAAAGGCTGCTACTTTAAGGAGGGAGAAGTTGGAAACCTTAACAATCTTTGAAGAACAAAGGAGTCATTTCTTTCCCTCCAGCTAAACAACACATGCCCAAGTTTCCATTTCTGGAGATCTCCCAGGCTGACAGTTATTTTCTACCATCCAATAGCTACTGAAAAAACACTACAAAACTGTTTCCTTTTAAATTTAAATAACTGCAGAGCCAACATTTCCAAACATCTCTATCTATAGATCAGTCTTCTATGAAAATGCTTAATTCCCTCTTTTATAGCCATCTCTGACAAAACATGTTGGGACTGTCAGGTATGGAAGGTGTCTGGGAAACCCCCAGCAGCCTTGCAGGGAGCCTGTGCCTCCCTGCAAAAGGTGGCCTCTTGCTTTTCCTTCATAACTCACCTCTTGTATCCACTTTCACGGCATGACCAGCACCACGCCACCTGCACCATCCCATCGCTGAGCTACGCTCGCCCCATCACTTTGTGATGTCATTCTGTTCCGTTGGTTCTCATCCGGGGGAACACACCTGGCCCAACCTGCCTCTGTGCCATCCAAAAATACTTTGGGAAGAGCCAGACACCCACTCATTCCCCAGGGCAGAGTTTCAGCCTGTCCCATTTTTATTCCTATTCACTCGTACTCAGATTAGCATTTATTACCACCACACTCTGATGGAAGGGCAGTGATGACTGAGGGTGTTGCCCACAAAAAGATGGAAGTACCTTGAAACATCACAGTAAATAAGTTTGTTGGTATCTAAAAAAATTTCCTGGAAAAAATCGGTAGTGGCACAGGAGTGTCTTTTAATTAGCTAATGAGACAGTGTAGTTGATCTCTGAATTTCATACACCACTGAAGAGCAGCAGGTTTCCCCTACTTAACATACAATTTGAGAAGTAATCACTTTCACAGAAGAGGCACAGGAAGCCATTAAAACCAAAAAACCCTAATTATCTTACTTGTTAAGCTTCAAGCACAGGATGTCTCCCAGCACTCTTTGGACAGCTTATCTGCTGTCCCTGCTGTTCATCTCCCAAACTGTGTATCTGCCACCAGACATAAAAGCAACACACACGCACAGCCCCCGCTACTGTTCAAAATCTACACACTTTACCAAGCATTTCAAATGTTTTAAACTCCAAATTACAATCCCTTGGGTTAAACTTTTAGCAAGCATGTACAAATGCCCGAATCTGTACCAACATGTAAGGATATTCAGTTTGTTTTTTCCACCCTGAAATATTTAGTTAAAATCTTGTTGATGAATCTCAGTTAGCGAGGAATTAAATCCTGCGTCTTTCTGCAGATTTATTCAGTTCAAATACGCAAACTATGAGATTGAAATGCAGGGCATTTTTCTCCATGGGGCTGTGACTGTCTGTACCTACATGGAAGAAGTTTGTCAAAGGGCTATAGAACATTCTGCAGACCCATCAGAAGTGCTGCGGAGCAACTTGTTTTGCTTTGGCTAATGAAACGCACCAGACATTTCCATTACACCTGCCAAGTATCTCTGCGCTCTTATTCTTCTCTCTGTGGAGGCAGAGGTTGAAGCCTGTAATATATCTGTAGACTGTACAGAAGTACAGGGCTTGTAAATTCTCTGAAAGCTTGTTTTGATGGAACCTTCATTCTCATTTCTATGAGGAGAGCATCACCAACATTTCTGTGATTCCAGAGCCCCTTGGTTATTCCTGTCGCCGTTCAGGGGAAAAAAGCATGAACGAACTTCTAATAATGTACATGAATACAGAAATAAAATTTGAATGGCAATTAGGACAGTTGTGACATTGGAGAAAATATCAAGAAAGGACAAGACCATTAAGGAATTTGTTTTACTGTACTGGAATTCAGCCACTCAGAGAAACTGTATTCAGTGGGATGACTCTATATTTTCCGGTTTTACCATCTTTTTCATAGAATTCTGGAATCATTTGGGTTGGAAGATCATTTAATTCCAACTCCCCTGCCATGGGCAGGGACACCTTCCACCAGACCAGGTTGCTCAGAGCCCCATCCAACTTGATCGTGAACAGTTCTAGGGGTGGGACACCAACAACTCCGGGTCGCCTGTTCCAGTGCCTCACCATCCTCACACTGAAAAACTTCTTCCTTACATCTAATCTAAATCTACCATCTTTCAGGTTGAGGCTATTACCCCTTGTCCCATCTCTACCTGCCCTTGTAAAAAGCCCCTCTCCAGCTTTCTTGTAGGCTCCCTTTAAGTACTACAAGGCTGAATAAGGTCTTCCTAGAGCCTTCTCTAGGCGGAATAATCCCAACTCTCTCATCCTGTCTTTGCAGCAGAGGCGTTCCAGGACCATGATCGTGGCCCTCCTCTCAACCTGCTCCAACAGGTCCATTTTCTTATGTTGGACAAAGATATCCGTGTCCTGCTTGCGGTGTTAGCCAAACTCGAGGTACCTCAAAAGCGGACAACTGCTTCGATCCAACATGGCAAATTCTACTTTTCCGCATAAAGAGTTACTTAAATTCATGCAAATAACCTTTCAGACTAAGATGGACAGCAGGAGTCTGTAAACAAGAATAAATTTATTTTAGATTCTTTAAAGATTTAATGATATACAAAATGTATACAGTATTATATCCTTATAACATTTTACCTTTCCCCGTCAAACATAAAACACCATTTAAACAGCTATTGTGTTCGTGCCTTAGGTCTGTATCTATAAGATACACTACTGAATAAAAAAATTTATAGAGCTATATACTGCCCTTTTAATTAAAAATTACAAATTAGTACCTATGTAACAAAAAAACCAAAAACAAACAAACAAAAAAAAATAAATCGCAGCATGAAACTTCAGTTGGACAACAGTTTTTTCTTGCTGAATGTTCAACAATATTTGGGACAGTTAAATTACACTTTATTGGCATGAAGGTGCATTGCAATCTCCCGTACTTTACATAATGCTAATCCAACCCTAGTCTCTCTTAAATAAGTACCACAAATAACATAACATTAAAGGTGTTTTCTACACAATTTTAAATACATTTAAAAGTTATGTGTACATTCGGTTTTGATATACTGGTTTTACAAGATCTTTGGAAGGCGTAACTTCTGAAGCAGTCGCTACGTACGAGGAAAAGCACTTCCAACTTCTGTTCTTACAAGGCAACTTATTTGGACCAGTACCTACTATTTCTTCTATTAAATACGATTATACCAGTCTATCATGGCTTTGTTACTATTTGACAATGACTTGATAAAATTGAAATGTATAAAACAAGAAATTTCATTATGCACAATTAGGGCTCTATTCCACAACACAAAACAAAACAAAACAACCCAACAGCTTTACAGCCAGGAAGCCGAATGCTGATTCGGGAGACTCTCTCTCTATTGGAACAGATCAAGTTCCTACCTTCAACCTCAGCCTACTGGCATCAGATATATATACCTCATTTGGCTCTGTCTTCATCAGAAGGCCAGATTAAAAGACATCTGGTGAGAAAACTTCAGTGGAACGCTTCCAAAAACACTCAAAAGAATACTCTGGCATTACAGAGGTAGGTGCTTTCTCCTGTCTTTTGCTGACGGACAGCAAGACAGCTGCCAAACAGACAATTGCTTTAACCTTAAAACATCAACTACCAAAATCCTTTTGGTTGAAGGCATATTGCACACCACAGGACTACAGAGAGAAAATCCTCCACTAAACCAAAACAAAATAAAAAATAAACCTTCTGCTAAAAAGCCCCTTTAAAAACGTGTCTTAAACACTTAATAACATTTGTCGTTATTCCACCTTTAAAATGATCAGCCACCAAGCAGTTCTCTGCAGATGGTCATCACAAGTTGTTAGGTCCCTAGATAATGGACCAGCCAGAAATCCACTTATAAGACAGCAATCCTTGATTTGACAGCTCTTTCTTTTAATTACAGTGAGGGGAAGAAGTGACAACTTTGTGACATTCCACGAAGTTTGGGTGAAGCCACTGATTTGGTCACGTCATTAGAGCATCAGACGAATAGAATTAGCTGAATCGGATTCTTTGGTGCAGCTTCCAGGCTGAATGGTCAATTCGGGGGAATCATCCTGAGGAAATATGATCTTGTCGGGTGTGTAATCATTCCTCTTCAGATCTGTCCAAACAAAATGAAGTCATACTGATTACCATTTCTTGAGCTAGTAGAATCAATGGGGCATAAAGGTCCTTTAAAGAATTGGGTATGCATATGTATTTATAAAGAAGAATCCCGCAATATGCACCGTGTCAAAAAAAGGATGGTTTTGTCATATATGTCATTGCAAGCCTAAAGCTCTGCTTTTCAAAGTGATGGAAAGCTCACAATTAATTTATACATACTATAACAAGTATTGAGTCAGCTTTCCGTGCAAACAGTGTCCTTCCATGATCTGTTTTGATGTTATCAGGATTTACAACTCAAATTTAAAATAAATGACCTCTCTCCATGTGAGAAAATCTGAAAGAGAAGTGTGAAGCAGGCAGGAATAATGGAAGTTCCTTATGTCGTTCTGCTGGAGCCTGAAAGCCTGACACAAAGAAATAATTCCAAGGTTTGAGATAAGTCTAATGTAGTCCATGCAGAAAAATCTGGAATAATATGTGGAATTCAAAGTTTAACAGAATTAACTTCTGCAGATCTAGACATATTTTAAAACGCAAACAACCAAAAGCCAAACAGCACAAATACTAAAACTCCACCACACACACAAAAATAAACAACCACACACACACACACACCCACCCCCCGCCCCAAAACAAACGCAAACACCATTTTGTTGAAAAAGCCTGACAGTTTCCAATCGTCTTGACCTGCTTTTCCTACTTTTCCTAGGAACCTTTATAATTTTTTTTTCCTGTACCTTTTTAAGTCTTGATCAGTCCAGTCTACCTTCCTCAAATACCGTGCAAATGGACACAGAACACACAGACATTCTGAATTACCTCCTCTGGGATTTTATCTTCAAATGGCATAGCGCTTTACAAGGAAAATTACAAAACTGCTCTTCACTACTTATTCCACTTTCACAGCGTATTTCATTATGTACCATACAATATTTCACGACATAAATGTCTCAGAAGAAGAAATACAGCAACTCTTACCAGGAAGTTTAAGTTTCCTGCAGCAGGAATTACAATGATGCTTTGCTCTGAAGTTTTTTATTGCATCCTCTCCCAGATTGGCCGGACCGAACACCATATCGTATGACCTTGGAAAAATAAGGGGCACAGAAACATGGGTTGCATTGCACGTGTTCTCTGATGGAAAATTTTACAGATTTATTTTTTTTCTTTGAATTCTTCAACCTTACCTTTTTTCTCCAGCTTTTATCACAGACGGATCTGTCAAATTTTCACCTACACCTTCAGACAGCACATAAATAAAAAGTTATATCTGATGCATGACATAAATACATTAAGGTAGAAAAGCCTTGGCATCCTTACCTATGATTTCTTAGCTTCTCCAAGAATAAAAGCAGATAAAAACCCAACCCAACCCCACAACCTAAATTAGATGTGATACTTTACCCTTACAAAAATTGCTCCTCAACAAGCACTTCGTATTTCTCAGATTTCTTCCACCTACTTTTACATCTGGCTGCAATTCCTAACTTTAATTTTCACCCACAAGAAAAAAGGGTTTTT
>VWZK01018835.1:0-102132 GCA_013396935.1 Baryphthengus martii
TCTTTTGTTGCGGGTTGCATTAGTAAAATCAAGAATCAAGATAGTAAGTTGTTATCTTCCTGCTGGAGGGGAAAAAAACACCAAAATCTGTAGCAGCCTTGTTCATTCAGTCTGTTGCTTCTGCATTCCTGGGCTCCTTTCTTATCAAAGGAAGATAAGAAACTTGTGGGATTTGAGTTTGACAGAGGGCAGAGAGTTGTGAGGTTTGGTGTTTTGCTGTTCTTGATTTTTTGGGTTTTTTTTTGTAGTTTATTTTTCTTTTCTTTTGCTTACTCCAGTAAAAATGAAAAAAGGTTTATGGCTTTCAATTTCTGGATTCTTGCTGTCTTGTTCTAGAGGGAATTTTAGTGAAATGAAACGAGTTTCTAAAAGCAGAAACATTTGACAAATAAGCGTTGTGGAGTAGTGCAATTTTATCACTTCAGAGGGCATGGGAAGCAAGCCAAGGTTAACATGTATCACTTGCCAGCTGACATTGTCAATTATTTTAAGACTGATATTTGGTAAATTGAACATTTAGAACAAGCCATTGAGCACTTTCCTTGTATCTTCCCATACATTTTAAAAAAAAAAGCATATTTAATTACATCAATCAAATATTCATTAGCCCTGTTAGCTTAATGGGTGTGGGTTGGTTTTTTTGGCTCTGCTTGAAAAAAATCTTGATTCTTTTAGGCTGTTTAAAAAAAAACCAAAACCCTGTAATCCCTGTTTCCCTGTTTTGGGCTCTGTGGTGATTTGAGTATCTCCGAAGCTGCTGAGAAACTGTCAGCCATGGATTTGCTGAAGGGCAGCCACTGTGGTCAGCTCAGAAATGGCAGGTGACCTGCTGGTGTGGAAACACTGCATTTCATGTGCTGTAGGAGGGCTCTACAGACATATTTCAAGTGCCCCAGATGACTGAAGAGTTGCTATGCATTGGCTTTTGATCAGATTCAGGGCAAAGTTTACGTGTTACAAGCAGAGCTGTTTGATTTGTAGTCAAATCCAGAGAATTACAAAATAAAGGATATTTTTACTTCGCCTCCTTTGTGTGATACTTAAATGTATTTATTTAATGTGGACTTTGCTAGTGCTAATGAACATCAGCCTCCAAGGGTTGAGTGTCAGTGGTACCATTTCTAGTTAATTCTGGGATTTAAAATGCTGTAATTTGTCAACATGAAAAGCAGTAAACTAAAAAGGTTACATGGTAATTAGTTAGTAAGGATTAAATAACCAGTAAAGGAGGACAGAAAGAGCTCTGCAAGTCCATGGGGGCATTTTCCTTAGAGCCACAAAGATGATCAGAGGGCTGGAGCACCTCTCTTGTGAGGCCAAGCTGAGGGAATTAGGTCTCTTCAGCCTGGAGAAGAGAAGGCTCCAGGGAGACCTTCTAGCAACCTCCCCATACCTGAAGGGGGCTACAGGAAAGCTGGGGAGGCACTTCTTATAAGGGCATGTTGGGGACAGGACAAGGGGCAATGGTTTTAAACTAGAGCAGGGTAGATTTAGATTGGACACTAGGAATAAGTTCTTCACTATGAGGGTGGTGAGACACTGAAATGAGTTGCCCAGAGAAGTTGTGGATGCTTCATTCCTGGAAGGGTTTAAGCTCAGGCTGGATGAGGCTCTGAGCAACCTGCTGTAGTGGGAGGTGTCCCTGCCTGTGGCAGGGGAGTTGGAACAAGATGATCTTTAAGATTAACTCAAGCCATTCTATGATTCTGTGGTTTTCCTTACTCTTTCATTAGAGGTTGTTTTATCAGGGATACTGCAGTTCTGTTTCCGATTGCTGTCCCCAGGGTGGTTTGTGCTCATTCTGGATCAGACCCACTTGAATTTCTAAAGAATTTTTTACAGGATATGGAGTGCTCAGGAAGTGGAACCGGCGTATTTTTAAGCTGCAGTGTTATGAACATGAGGAATTAGATGTCTGTTGTGGAGCGGTGGGAATGGCTTCTGAAGAGTCTGTGGATTCGATTTTGCCTTCCTCAGGGTTGATGGCTGGGTGGGATCCTCATCTCCGTCTACACAGTGCTGTGCCGGCTGCCATCGCTCCAGAGAGCAAGTGGTGCCCGACTGGCATTTACCTTTCTCCACCAGGGCAGAGTTAATTTTTTTTTTTAGTCTGTCTTTGGTTTGTATTTGTGGTTTGTTTTTTTCTCTTACAGCTTTTTCTACTTATTCATCTGTTGTAATAGTGCCTGTCTTTATCTAGTTGGCATTTGTTAAAGGGTAAGTGGGAAACACCAAATGGTGGTGGTACTTGATCAAATTTTCTTACTTCTAGTGAAATGATGCTGCTTTTTATGGTCTAGGGAATGTGGCAATTCATTTTGCAAAGGGCTCCTTGACCTTTTTTGTAGAGAGAACCTGATCTCTGAGTTTGGGGTGGAATGTGAGGCTTTACTGTCGCTGTTGTAAACTTGAGATAAACAGACAACGATCCAGAAATCAAAACAGCCCCTGCCTTCAGGGGGTACAGGACACTTGGAAATGCCTGTTTGCTTCTGGCAGACAGTGGGGTATTTCTGGGCCTGCAAAGGCTGAGTCCTTCCCACTCCAGGGCTCTAGAGTAGCCCACCTTTCCTGAACTGCCCGGCTGTGGGCTTTTCATTTTGGTTTTAAATGTGACTTTAGACTGTCAATAAGGAAGCTGTCCTTAATTTCTTGAATTTCTGAGTTTAATTCCTTTGTTTGATGTTGGTCTTTCATTTCTAGATCCGGAATAGATGGGGCTACATTTGGCAAAAAAAAATACTTGGCCTTTAATTTGTGTCATTGAATACCAGCTTTCAACTCAGCTTACTGGAATCCAGTAAGAAATTATATTAGTGTGGTGCTTGCTCAGATTTAAATGTTTGAAAGAGCAAAGCTGGCAATATACTGAGTTCTACGCTCCCTGCTCTTCCACAGTAATTCTTCCCTCTTAATTGCAGTACTTTACGCAATAAATAGTCCTGGGGGTTTCAGTAAGATTGCTTAGGGAATTGAATACCACAGCCTGAGCAGAAATGGAAAAAATGAATAGTACTTTTAAGAAGTGCAACGTTTGGCAAAACGCTCGCAGTTTGTGCGTGTATCAAACGTGAATCCTGCTTTGTTTACTTACGAATCTATTTAAATTTTGGAAAACTGTCTGTGAGAATTATGTTCATGATGCTTTTTATGGCACCTGGTGTGACATTTGGGCTCCTGTTGATTAAATGCTACTTTAAAATTCTATTTTAACCTTGAAAAACAATCTTTATACTACCAAGTATAGCTTGAATTTAAGTTTTTGCACAAAAAATTAAATATCTCTTAGATTTTACCAATTCCACCAAAGGCAGACACGTGGACATGGCCCAAGGCACACATGAATTGGTGGTCACACCTCCTCAGTATTGCAGGCATATAAAATGTTTCTGTTAAAAATTGCTTTATTTTCCTTGAGTGTCCTAATTAACAGTCTCCTGAGGGATTCCAAAGCGGAACAAGACCACAAGAGCCTATCAGGAGAAAGCACTTTATGGTGGTTTGTTTTTTTTCAGGCTTTTCCTGTCCCTTTTTCCCTGATGTAGGTGGCCAAGATCATGCTGTGTCTCACAGCTGTGCACCCTGTACACATCCTTTCTGTGCTTTGCTGTCCTTGTGGACAAGCTCTGATTCGGGCCACGTGCCCATTCCTCCAGTGCATGTGAAAACCATAAGCAGCAAAGGGAGAAAAATATATATTCCTGTTTAGAAAATACCAGGTTGAAGCAGAAAATCATGTTTTGTTTTCTAGGCAATGGATATAGCATCAATATTGCAATTCTCTTAAAAATCTAGAAAACTACTGTACCTGTGCTTTGTCCTGGATTTACCTAGGCTGTTGATTAGCAAGACGTCATTTTAGGGATGACATTTAAGCAAACCCAGCTGATTTGCTTACTTTTAAATGAAGATCAGCTCAGCATGAAGCTTGTTGGAAGTGCTCCTAGTGGAATTGTTCTATCTAGGAGTTTTATCTGCTTTTGACTTCACCAAATTAAATTTTTAATTATTTTTTTCTTTTTAAACTTAGTATGTTTAGGGAACTGTCTTTTTATTGGAGTAATATCATGGCTATCTCATTCCTTCAGTCAGTAGAAGGATGTGTGGGGAAAAAACAAAAAAAAACAACAAAACAAACAAACAAAAAACCAACAACAAACAAAAAAACAAAACAAAAAACCCAAACAACAACAACAAACTAAGAAAAAAATCCACACCAAGCAAATAAGCTGAAATCAAGTCTTGCTCCAGAGGAGATGACTTTGCAAATGCCCAGAAAATCCATCTGAAACAATTTTTGATTTTGTGTTTATTTAGTTGAACATTTCTTGATCTTGCTGTTGGTGGTGAAGGCTGAGCTTGGGTTTCTCTGTGAATGCACGAAGGTGATGAAGTTGTCTTTCATTTCTTTTGGTGTTTTGTGTTTGATATTTTTTTTACTCCATCTACAACACTTCCCTGCTCTGTCTCTACTTCCTTGTAGGGCGTTGTAGAATTAGTGTGAATGCTGATTGACATCCCATTTACTGTCTGTCTTCAGCTTGACTCTTGTTTGGCTCTATTTTTTTCTCTTCAGGAAATTATTTGAATTTCTTTCATAGCAAGGACTGGAATTTTAGGGTGTGGTTTTTTCCTCTTTTCAGTATGAAACATGGACATAGATGCTGAGATTCTCAGCCTCTCTATTACACGGCTGGAAGTATTCTACAGATTCTTCAGCTACCTGTTTGGTTGCCAGCTGACAGCAGTGGCCAGCACTGGTTTGGTCATGCCCACGTCACACTTGAGAATACTATTCTTGCTTCGCTTGTCATCTTCTACTTCAAGTACTCTACAAGTTTCCAGTGTAGGTAGATGACAGTGTATTTACATATCACGTGGACAGAGCTTAGGTGCTTCTGTTTCATGAGCAGAAAACTGGACTGCTTTCTTCTCAGGCTCAACAGTGTAACTGGTGGTGTCAAATCTCATAACCCTGAAGCAGGGAATTGACAGCTGATGAAGTGCCATGAGGTTTGATTAGTGCTGTGGAGCTAGAAGTCTTGGTTGCAGTGAGTTCACTGATACACTGCATGTCTCTTTGGATATATGACTTCCTACCCCTCTTGCAAATAGTCACCAAAATGATTTCAGACTGTAGAATTGACTTTCATATGGGAATGGTGTCAATATCTCAAGATTTATTTTTTTTTTCCTTAGGGGGTGGGGGGGAAGTAAGCAAAACGAGGTGGTCTGGGATCACCCATCTTTCTTGACCAAATGCCATTGCTGTAACTACTGTAACATATTTCTTGGGATGTAATTTTTTTTAATCAGCTGTGCTGTTTTTAAATATAGCAGAAACAGAAGTTGTAGCTCAAAACACTGCCTAGAATGTCTAAACTTTATGGTTTAGAAAATTGTATTGACTGGGCAGCTTAAGTGCTTACTGCCTTTCAGGACTTCTTTTGCACAGTGGAAATTCAGAGTCCTGAGGCAGTAGCTGTTCTGGAAACTGATTTATGAAAAAGGCTCTGGAGGAGAATGTTACGTCCTCCTCATCTCTGCAACCTGCCCTGCTCTTTTCATTAGTTGCTGCTTCTCTAGGGGGCATTCTCTTCATGCTTTTGTTCTATCCTTTTTTTTTTTCCACAACGTGAAAGAAAATCCTCTGTTTCATGTGCTTCGTGGAGTTCCTTTCATCCTTCAAAGTGATATTACTTATTTTGCTATGAGCTTGGTTTTGAGCTGTAAGAGAGACTATTGGTTTTGCTGGCAGAGTTGTAATGTTTCTGCATTTACCACATCATCGATTGATTGATAACTGTCATGAAGTAAATAACTGAAGGATTTAACTTATTTTCTTTTTTTATTCTTCTGTTTCTCACAGGTTCATTGCTAAACCATGTGCCTTAGGCCTTAAAGTCCAAGCCAACGGACCACAGAAAGCTCAGCCTAATGCTATCCTGGAAAAAGTTTTCACCGCTATTACAAAGGTATTTAACTATAAAATATCTGCCTTATGAAGTGGAATGTGCCACTATAAACTTAGGTCTGAACAAAGCAAGGGGAACTGCCGAATGCAGTGCTGCATTTTTACAGCTAAAATGAGAACATGCAAGTGTCAATGTTGTCATGGGCATGGCAGCTTGAGCAGTTGTGCAACCCTTGGTGATGTCTCCTGTAAAATTTTAATCAAAAAAAAAAGTCGTTAGAGAAACACTTTATAGGTGCCATAAGGCCACCTACTGGTTTTTACTTCATATCTTTTGGAAATGTCCACAAAATTGTAGGTTTTTGTTCGCTCTTTTTTAAAAAAAATCAAATTGTGAGCCATTGCGATTGGCCTTGCTGTGCCTTCCATGAAACTTCAAAGCTGCTCCCTCTAGGGGAGCTGCCTGAGTACTGGACACTGGTGGCTTGCAGCTGTTTGCATTGAGATTAATATCCTTTGAAACTGGGAGTAGTGGTGAAGTGATTGACATGTGGGTAACTGACCAAATGATGTTTTAAAGCTTCCACACCCTTTTTGTACAATCCAAGTTTTCCCCCCCATCACTTCTGTCTTTCTCTACCTCTCTGTGTGACATCTCAACTAGACTGTGTGTCATCTGTCCATGCTTTTGAAGCACCCTGCTCTTTTCCATAGCACTGAGCAGGTGTCCTTTGGCATCTCCTGAAGATCTCGGTGCAGTGGTCAACCACTTTGTAGCTGAAAGGCCTGTGGAGGCCTGGAGGATGGAGCCACTGTGCTGCAGCAACTTCCCAGTCCCACCTTGGCTCCAGGCTCCAGCTGGGCATGTGACAGCAAAGGCATCTGCCTAAATTTCAGAGAGTGTTTCAGAGAGAATTAGTCCTAGAGGTCAAAATTGGGTTCAGAGATGGTGAAATATGCTGTGGATGGATCTGTCTTGCTTGTGTGTCCTACCCTGCCCTGAGATCACCATGGCACTTTGTGTGGTTTTTGCCGTCTTTTCAGGGAGGGAATTGCACATACCTTGTGCTCTTGCCCAGACTCAGCTGGAGGAAGAATGGAATTTCTTTTTTCCTTTTTTTTATTGAACATTTCCTCACAGAACCGGCTTGTCCATCACGGAGCCTCAGTGTGTGAAGTGATCTAACTAATGCCTGTGAGTCATGGTAGGAGCTGGCAGACACGGCTCCCAGCACCCAGTGCACCCAAGTGGGAAGAGCTCCAAAGGAAAGTACCTACTTTCCTGCAGGAGTTTGGTAGGGCTGTCTGGTAGCTGCTCTCAAAGAAATTGTCTGATTTAATGATCTACTTTTTTTGTTATATGTAGCGGTTCCCTCTGGTTAAACTCCCAAGAGCTGCATCAGTCATTTGATTGTTCTAAAGTTATAGAGAATGGCTTTTCTTAACCTTCTACTGGAAAACTAGTAGCTACTTTGGTCAAGTAAAATTTTTTTCTCTCATCTCGTCCTTTCCCTTCCTTTTCCTTCCTTTCTTTTCCTGCAGGTTGATAGGTGAAACTTCAGCCTCACTAAAGCCTTGCTGGTTTATCTCTTGCAACACTTAAAAAAAGTCTTTATCCTGGCAGCTTTTGTATCTCCTTCAGTCTCCGTAACTGACTTGCAGAAATAAAGCTAAAGCTCCACAAAACAGATTATCTGAAAGCTTTTTCTGTTTCTTTGAAAAAGAATGTGATAAGGAGAAATATATAAATAGTCCTCATGCAGTACTGTATGTGTAGAATTGCTGCATAAATGCAAATGTGGCCTGTACTGCTCTTCTCTGTATAGTAGTCAAATTAAGGACAGACTCATTTTCTTTTGCCTTACCTCTGCCATGATTTGCAGCTGCTCTAATGGAATGAGAGTTTCACATCTGCTTTGGAGAATAATTATGTGTAGCTGATTTTACAGAAAATTCTCTCTCCTTGTTGTCAGGGTGATTTTTTTTTCTTTTTCTTTTCAAGTTGTCACTTTGTTTAATGACCTCATATTTTGACATTGACATGCACAAACATGGGATATATCTTCCTTCTGTGTCAGTCAAACAATCTTCACTGCTGCAACAGTCAATAGGATAAAGATCATGACACAAGAGGATGGAACAGGCATAACATTTGGCAGGCAGGGGGGTGTTTGTAAGCTTCACCGCTCAAGAAATGCGTGGCATTTTATCCCTACTTGCCATTATCGTCACTTTCCAAGTTTCAAGCAAATTTTCATCCCATTGTCCCCTTTAAGTTTCTTCTTAGTAATAAACTGCAGTCAATATTACAGCATAGGTCCTTCTGGATTAATAATAATCATCATAAACGTGTTTTGATGTGGATCTGGCAGCAGAGAGTTTGAAAGTAGTTTTATTTCTATGTATCCATGTGTTTGACAGGCATCCTCTAAGATGCTGAAAGGCAGTTACAGTAGTTCTAGACTTAAAGTGGAGTTACTGCAGTTGGGTGAAGAAATAATATTCATCCTTCTCTTTTCTGCAGCATCCAGATGAGAAGAGGTTGGAAGGCCTCTCCAAGCAGCTGGACTGGGATGTACGCAGCATTCAACGTTGGTTTCGACAAAGACGCAACCAGGAAAAGCCCAGCACTCTTACCAAGTTCTGTGAGAGCATGTAAGGATGCCTGGTCTCTTCAGTCTTGTTAAGCCTTTGTTCTCGTCAGTTTTCCTCTTTGTTCTTCATGGGTGTTTTTGTAGATGGGTAGAAAATGATCCAAATGGGTAGATTATAACTTCTTGAAGAGGGAAAACCAATATTCTTTCTCCTGAAGGAGTCAGACTGTACTTCTAGCGCACTTTGAATGGTGCAATGCTTTCAAAAATCAGGTGGCTGGTGATTCTGTACTGTCAGGGTGCCAGCCTGATTCTTTGAGGCGTATTACCTGCTGTTAGGGTGGGAAGCTGTCTTTACAGCACAAGCTTTAGCTATACAATCTGACAGAGATCTAAGAGGAGTAAAGATAAAAGCCCGTTGAGTTGTTAAACCCGTTTGTTTTTTTTCTCATCCCGGACTTGTCCTCCTTACTAGCCCATTTCCTTGGGTGCACTGAACTCTGAGAAGCTAAAGGCTCTGACGCTTTAGGAAACTATTTTTCCCGTGCTAGGGTTTACTTTTCCACCACCCAGCTGTTCTTCAAACTGATTATCTACATAAAGGTCATTTCCCTAATAAGACTCCATTGTTTTTAGTACCCGAGTTACATTTCCGTACCAGCTGGATGTAACATACTAATACTGAAGCATTAATGCATTGAAAGAGCACGGAAAATTAATCTCCTTAAAATATTTACAAGTTTTTCTTAAAGGAGAACAGATAGACATTGACTTCATAACAAAACACGAAGAACAACACTATTTAGAAGACATTAATGCCAAGACTCAGCCCTCTAGCACTGTTGGTTGTTGTTCCTTTTGATGTGGAAAGTCGTGCATTTAAGGCAAATATTACATGCTCCAAATCAAGATACTTGGCAAATATTGCTGAGGCCATAAAATAGTATTGGCTTTATTACACCCTGGTGGTCAAGTAGCTGTGTTATTGCTGGCTTAACACTCAAGTTACGCTTTTTGATAGCTGGGAGAGAAGCGCTAGGTAGAAACATCAGCAGAAATAGGGGAAGCCTATTAAGTTAGAAAACAAATCTTACTGATTTTGTTTTCCAAGTTTTGTGGGTTTTGTTTGTGTTTTTTTTATTGCTAACCATTCTTAAATGATTTCTTTAAGAAATTGCAAATAAAGAAATCACAGAAAAAATACAGACCAACCATAGAGAGTAGGAAGTGTGTGTGTATAAATTTAAAAAATAACAAAATCAACTTGTGCAATATACTATAGTATCATTCAAGCAGATTTCCTAAATATTTCATATGTCTTCCTTTTTGTGTGTTTCCTGAGTATTTTCCTTAAACTTTATTTTCCTGTGGAGACATACAGGAAGGTTCATAATATGGTTCTGAATAAATAATATATTAAGGCAGCTTTTTCTTAAGCTAAACCATAGATGAAATGTTATTCAAATAGAAACTCATACTTATTTTCAACTAGGGACTGAATAGGAGGCAAATGAGCAGAGTCACTTTTAAGCATATTGTGAGAATTAGAGTCCCTTTTTTTATTTTAGAAGAAGAAAGATCAATTTCCTAAAGATGATTGCCCTTTAATAAAAAGAGGAATTAACTGTCAGAATGCTTAAGTCCTTTCCTTGGTATTTACTGCTAAAATCCACCCTACTTAATATTTAATAAAGCCAGGCAGGGTGAGATTATGGATATACTCAGTCATCCTGATGCTAGCAGCTGGTGGTCTTAGAGTTACTAATTTTTGAGATCGGTGAAGCACTCTTTTCCTGCCAGGGTTGTACATTAATGTATGCACTTACCTGCTTCAGGCTGTGCAATCTTGGAGAAAATAAACTGTATTACTGTTAAAGCTGGCATATTTAGGTGGTATCCTTGGCTACTTCTATAACTCGGGTCAAAGACTTCACTCTCTTGTATTAGTTCCAGCACATTTGGGCTGACCTAGAGGTGGGAAAAATTTAAACATACTCTGCAATACAGACACAGCTAGGAAAATAATGGGTGCTGCACTTGCTGTGTCGTGGCATATGTTATGGAAAAAGTATGCAGATAAGAGCTATGAAGGCAAACTGGAAGGTAAGGTCAAGCTGTAATGAATGCCATTAACTTATGCTGACAGAATTAAGCGTCGGCTTCATTTCGAGAGAGCCATTGGGCATTACTGCAATATGTGTACTTTAATAGTACTGATATTACTTGCCCAAAAAGAAGCAAGGTGGTATAAATAATAGTGAATAGCTCAGGTTCTCTCTGCTCACGGTTTGTGGAAGGAGCAGTGAGTTGCCTGTCCATCTCTGTACGTACATGCTCCTAGGAGTGACAGTGAGGTGTTACCCAGCTGAGCGTGTGTGCATTGCCCTGATAGCACCTCCAGTGGTGCAGTGTGTGCCACCAGCTGTCCCGTCACATGTACTGGTTGGAGTTGTTGCTAGGTAGTCAGGATAACGCTGGGAAACCAGGAATACCCTTTTTATTCCCCTCAGTATGGGTGTTAAATGGTTGTGTATTTAAATCTGTCTCTCAGGGCACAAAGCAAGTTGCTTCACTTCAGCATGTTTGGAGCAAAAAAATCCTGCATAAAGTTTATAGCCTTTTCACAACTGTTGATTTAATGGGGTGGCTTTTTGGATGAAGAGTTCCATGTGTGGCAGGTGTTTTGGAGCTCCAAACTGCATAAAACCTATGTCCCCGTGCCAGCTGTGGGAAGGGGAGCACAGCTAAGTCTTCAATAACTGGGGTGCCAGTGGAAAGTTCCGTAGCCCTGATCACGAATGAAATAAGCAGGTACAGAGCAAGCGTAATGGCCGTAATCGCCACCTACACCTTCAGCTGTTATGCTGCTGTGGTCCTTCCAGAGAAGACTTCAGTTTTGCTGGCAGCTGCATTGATTGCTTCTGACTTGGATAGAAAAGTGACAGAACCCACAGCAAACATGGAACTGCTTAAAAAGAGCTCCAACTATTTTTATATGGAGACAATTCAATTTACTGCCAGAAAGTGTTCCTTGGGCCAAGAGTGGCTTTTCCATGATGCAAAGGAGAAGACATCTGTGCCAGAAGGGCCGTAGGCTGTTTCTGACTGCTTATCAGTCTTGCCAAATAAATAGTGTGAGTGGTATCTAAGGTAGAGGAGCTTCAATAGGACAAAGGCTGAGAGTGAAGCTCAGTGATAAACATGCTTGGCTGGGATGCATGAAGCAGTAACTTTATTAGCTGCTTCTTGTCCCTAGTTTCTCATTTTCTCTACTCCTTCCCTTCTTTTTGTTCTCAAGCAACTCAATTCTGATCCTAAACCAAGTGCAGACAAACTCCGAAACCTATACTACTTTTTTCGGTCCCAAAAATGGAATAATTTCTTTGCTGTCAGCCTTTGTCAGATGTCCTGGCCATTTGCAGATGGTGGTTACATGAAGAAAAAGGCAGTAATAAAATTTCTGGTTTATAGACACAGTGTAACAGTGTGAAAATAAAAAAAAAAAAATCAAACAAAACAAAACCACAAAACCAACAACAAGATAATAAAAGTGTCTGACCACAAATAAGTTCCCCAAAAATCTTTTCAGGAGGAATGTCGCATCTGAAAATAGTGGAGTGGGAATTCCAGGCATGGAATAAGCTAGTAGGGAAAGGCCTTTAAGATATACCAGGAACAACTTGCAACATAAAACTCTTACAGGACCCTGAACAGTGACTTTGCCGGTTACCAGACAGAATACAGGATCCGAAAATGTCTGCCTTTGTCTGACGTGTCAGAAACCAATGCAGTAGTGATTCCCAAACCACTGCTTCCCAGTTTCAGTGTATTATGCTGCTGCTTGCACTACCAGTGCGTTGGCATACCCGCATTTTTTGAAGCCTAAGTAGCATAGGAAGAGCGAGCATCCTCTCCTCCCTTGTTGTCCAGAGCAAAGGGAGAGAAGCTGTGATGCCCGAAGTTGTTAGCCTGAGACATTGGAATGTCGTCAGGCTCCTGACTTGTCTGTCCTGCAGCTATGTACATTTAAGCAAGCTGTTTATCAGAGACATTCACATGGTTTCCAAGGAGTGCCTGGCAGGAACATATGGCCAAGAGTTTGTTGCGTTTATGCAACAGGCTGCCTGTGAAAACATGGAAATGTGCAGACTGAAGAGCCAAAGATTATTTTTGTTTGTTTTTTCTCATTCTTCTCTAGAAGAAGCTTGGATACTAAGGTATCTGTAAGAGGAATGTCTTTGAATTTTGACATTGGGGAGAGAAAAATCTGTCTCATCTTCTAGCCAGAACATATTCTTTTGCACGTTGCTTTGGGAAGTTTTTCTCTCTATAGCTGTATCTATATGTGTGTGTGTGCACATGCATGTGTATAGATAAATAAATACAAAATATTTTTTCACTAGTCCTGCACATTTATGTGAAAGTTTTATGGGTGGTTTGCAACTTCTTGGCTGTATCGCTTTTCTTGACTAACAGAGTAATTCACTCCTACAAAACTGTACTGGAAAAATAACTATGCAAGGGGAAATTGAGACAGCTGCTTAGTTGTTGAAATTCTGAACTGTGCCGGCACAAATCTTAACAAAGCACATGAAAGAATTCATCAGTCTGCGCTAGAAAATAAATAGGCGTCAAAATGCTTCTAGCTCTGAATTTTTAATAGCTCAAGCCCTCTTAAGTAGTCTTCTAAAACACTGCTGAATTTGATCTTTGAGATGCAAGCAAAAATATGTGGTAAAATGCTATTACAGATCCATTTGATTCTGACCTGTGAATACAGGTTTTTAGCTGTCTCAGTGCTATGTGCACCAGAGGACTAACCAGTGTTTCACAACCAGAAAAGAGCGTGAGGGGATGGATCTGTAAAGCCCTGCTACGTGCTCCTGGGCAAGTCTGACAGCTACTGCTCAAGGGCCATAGATTCACCACATCTCCCTTGTTTTCCTCTGCTGTTTTCCACGGGGCAGGAATGGTTGTTCCTCTTCCAAATGCCCCTGAGACAGGTGCTTCTGTTGACAGATGATAATAGGAGAGCAGTCTTGCCTCCAAGAGAAAGCATCAAGGAAAATTCCAAATTTCCGAAAGTCCCAGTGAAATAACAGCGAATTCTGCAATGAGGCACAGGACTGGAAGGCTCTAAGTAATGATTATGGTTTCTTTCTTCTGGAACACTTTGTACTGAAAGAATTAATAGGACTGATACAAGTTTATACAGCTGAAAAAAAAACCCTGAGTCATTTGCATTTTTTTTTCTTGCTGATCCTTATCTTTACTACTTTTCAGTGTTTCAGTCAGCTTTCCATGACCTGCAGTGAAACATTCCTTGGCACTTCACAGAAACTTAGGATAGTGGAGCAGCTATGTTATATTTCTGTTAATGGTGTCTGAAGAAAAAAATAATTGTGTGATATTGAGGTGTAGGAAGTGTGTATTTGTGTACACCTCTCTGTGTCTGAATGTAGATTTTTTTTTTTTGCTTTCCTTTGTCCCCGCTGTGGCCTTAAAGCCAAGGGAATTGGACAGGAAGAATAAGAGGAGTATCCTTTAGGCACAACAGCAGGGTTTATAGCCAAGAGACTGCTTTGGCTCAGGTGAGGCAACAGGGTGGTTTCCCCAAAGCTGCTAACTCCAAACACCACTGTGTTAAAATAGACCTGCAAAGGGAAAGCCAGGGAAGCTGTTGTGTGCTGTGATTGACCCATTTTCTCTGAGTGCCGGTGTCAAGCTGAGAAGTTGCCCAGGCTAACTTCTCTTCACCTACAGGAGCATCCAGTCAAGGCTAGACGGTGTAAATACAGACAGTGTGAACACAGATTTTTCTCTAAATCCGCTCAGCAGAATGTAACACCTTGCAAAATACGTTTGGAGGCAGCCTACTTTACTTTGAAGAAGTTTTTCAGTATCACTGTTTGCTGCTGCTGTCTGTACACTCCAGCTGTGCCAAGCTTGCTCTTTCAAAAGGAAAGAGGAGCAACAGCCACATGATCGGTCTTTGTAAAAATGGTGATCCCTTTTCAAATTAATGATCTCTCACCTAGCATAAATCTTCATGACTGGCAGGATTTGTTGTTGGGACCAACAATTTTGTTTTTATTCTTAGAAGTAAAACATACACTAGAGTCACATCCACAGTTTTGTTTTGTTTTCAATATGAAGTCCTAGTTCTACTTGAAAAAACAGTAGAGGTTGAGTCTGCCAACCTTCATCAGAAGTAAAGACCACTTTAATAGTGTTTTCTGAAGGTCTTATTGATTACTTTTTTTTTTCCTTACTGAAAGTCATATAACTAAGTAATGTGTATCTTTCCGTTAAAAGGTATGGGAACTTCATGTCAATGAATCCTGACAGTTGTATGTTATAAAAGTGCTGGTGAAAGTAAATTGATGGCTCTTAAATAGCCATAAATTACTTGTAAAGCAGGAAGTGTATTCTTGTTTGGTTAGGTTTCTAACCACTAGGAGAAGGGAATCATAAACCTGCTGTGTGATGTCTAAGGATAGAAATGCTAGAGGGAGAACAACTAATAAAAGTAGGTTCTTGATATCACCAAGTTTGAGATTCTGTCATTGTTCTTGATATCAAGCTTATGAGATTCTATTATGGTTTTTATCATATGTCTCTAAAAACAGCAGCTTGAAGATTTCAGTTCTTACTTACTCAAAACAAAAAAAATGTCTGAAAGTCACCTTTGCCTTCACAGTGGGATCAAAGTTGAAAAATAAGGGTGCACCTTCACTGTCAGGCTACATTTTGCCCTGGGCAGTCCTATCTTCTGTGAGCTGCACGTCATCAATATGGATTTTCTACTGAACTCCCTTCTGTGACCATGCTGTTTTCCCTTGCCAAAAGGGAATGCAGGCACTATTGAAAGGAGAATACATTGACAAGATCTTTCACTCCAGGGTTTCCATCAGACAGATGATATGGATATAAAATTTGCCAAATCTGACTCTTGCAGCTGGGATAGTCTTGTTATCCGAGCAGGGCTTGTGCCCTCTGCATTGTGCCATAGGGCAAGCAGCACATGCTGAGTGTCAGGCTATAGAAAGACTATTCTGGCAAAGTGTAGTACATCAGACAGTGTTTCAGAAATGTGGATCCTTGCAGGGATGGAAGAAAGGGGAGGGATGACAAAAATAACCCCACCACAAATCCTCATGCTGTTTCAGAGCTGTCAGGTAGATCCTGGACACATGCTATTCAGTGTTCCAGTCCTGAGAACTGTGGAGATGAGCCCATCCAAACTAGTTGGTGTCTTGGAGCCTTGAACTCTATGAATTGTCTGGGTAAGGATTCATACATTGGGTGATACAGGTTTGATAACGGTGTTAGTTTAAGGCGAGGGAGAACAGCAAAGGCTAGCTCTTGTACAACTCCAGGAAAGCTGTCTTTGAAGGGAATAGAACTGTTACTGGTGAGACTCATAGAGCTGGTTACCTGTCACTATTTCCCCTTGTGCTGCTAGACTGGTGTGAGCAGAACAAACTATTCCATTGCCATTTTTAATTAAAATTTTCATTAAATGTTATGTGAAAGCATCGTACTTTGCAGATGTAAATAGCAGCATAGTGACTGTAGATGCTACAAGGATTGTGTAGAAGATTAGAGAGACAATGGAAGAAGAGTCGCCTTAGTACGAAATAACATAAGAAAATGATGACTTGCATAAAGAAAGTAAGTGGAGAACGGCATCTGCCTATCTCATTGTGCAAGAACTAGGAGGTATTAAATGAAGAAGAAAAGGAGCATGTTCAAAGTTGAGTAGTGTGAACAGTTTTTTTCACACTCGTAAATAAACAGGATTTCATGTTTCCATCATGGAATTCATTGCTCTCCTGAGGCAATAATTCAGCAGTATTTTGTAATTAAAGGCGTTGTTATATATATTTGGGTGACCAGAACATTTGATATGTGCTGATAAATAGATTGCATCCGTTGTTTGCTTAGAAAACTGTAGTGAAGACTAATCTCAAGTCTTTAACTATAGTGTCACGTGTGCTGAAATTGGAGTGCAGAGATAAGAAGAGTCATGTGAGTAAATGATGTTTGTGGCACGAAGGGCATAGCAGGGAGCAGGGGCTCAGGTATTGGCAGAGTCAGATTTGTGAGGCAGCTTGGCACGGGAGGACACAGATTTTCAATGAAATGTGGAGGGAATTGGAATCTGTGAAACTGTTCCAGAACAGAGATGATGTGACCTTCGCTGAGTTTATTATAGCTGCAGGTAGTAAGGAAGTTGAGATGAGTCATGGACACCAAAAAGGAAATTCTAATTGAAGTCATGTAGCAAGTGGCAACTAAAACGTACAGACTAGCACAGACGGGCTGGCAATTGTTAGCTATAGTAAGCATGTAAAATACTGCAGTTTTATCACAGTACTGAGAGTTATGTCTAGATTCTGGGATTGATACTTTCAAGGACCTATTATTCTCTAAGAATATTGTCTCTAAGAATATTGGGAAGGTGGGAGCAAGAGAAGAGAGATGTGCTTGAATGGAAGGCTTCAATAGAAGGCAAAGGAGAATGAGGCTTTTATATTGAGGCTTATGTCAGGGAAACTAGTGCTGTGCAAAATAGCCTGGAGCCATATTTGGGTATATAAAGCTAAGACAGAAATCCTGCTCTGTTTTACATCAGAGTGAGATGTTGCTTCTTGACAGTAACACTTAATAGCTCTGTACTTTGCTGATTCCTTTGTCTGATATGGGGTTAGACTGAGCTGAATTTGTTTCTAAGCCACGTACGAAGGCAGTGCAGAAGAGTATTGATGAAGCTTTTTATTTAGTGTAAATATGCTTTTTTTTATATGATGTCATTCTGAGCTGGTTCACTGATGGTTTCCCTGCTCCAAGGAAATGAGGGTAAGAGAGAACTGGTTGCCTTGAGTTACATAAATCTAGTAGTTTGTAGCCTGAGTCCCTGGACACATGACTAACTTAAAATCAGGACAGCTTGCCAGCCATTAAAGTTGTGAGAACACAGTGCAGCCACTGACAGCAATTTTAATTCTGCTCTAACACTTACTCTCTCATGAATCAGCACTAAACCTCTTGGCCGTACACCCTCTCCACGGCACAGCTTGCTCAGTGCTCGCCCTTCCAAAGGCAAAGTCTGGGCAGTCGCACCCAGCTCCTGCAATATGGTTTGTTCTTGGTTGACACCTTCACCTTTGCCTTAGAGCATCTGCATCAGGCTCTGGACTATTCATGTTGCTTTGATGTCCAAGCTGGATAAGTAGCATAATTATACATCCTTTTATGATTTTATTATGTGCTTTTGTGCTGGGGTGTCCTCGCACATGCTGGGTCAGGCTGTAGTTCAGCAGCACAGGCTACCGTTGGAGCTCTAGTAAGTAGTGAAGGGCCACCTCTGTGTCCTTGCCTGCCCATTTGCCCTTCCCTGGCTGTACGTCTGTTAGGTAGGGCAGCACACGATGCTTGCTGGGGTTAAAGGTCACCCTGCATAAAAATATAGGGTGCTTGTCAGTCAGATTTTCCCGTTGTGAGTGATGAGGTGGTCGCCTAAGCATGCTGGAGTACTGTTGCTTGTAGTAGTGGGGAATATGTATGTGTCTGGGTAACAGAAGGGTAACTGAGGAGGCATGGGCAGTACTTAACATCCAGTGTGAAAGCTCAGGTTTTGGGGGGGAGGGTGAAACTGCTGCAGCCACCCACTCCCTTCTGACATAGCAGGATGTGGTGTAGCAGGGCATGGTGTGTCGTGCGATGCTCTAGTTGCCTCGCTTCCTGCTGCCAACCCTACACAAGTGCTTAGATTAGCACTGCCTGTGTTTGTACCCTCTAGCTAACTCTTCCTATCATCATTTCTCAATTTTGAGTAGTAAAATGCTGCGTCTGGCTCTGCTCTTGTTGCCCTGCTATCCCACCACATCAGAAAGCTGANTAGCTAACTCTTCCTATTCAAAATTGAGAAATGATGATAGTGAAATGCTGCGTCTGGCTCTGCTCTTGTTGCCCTGCTATCCCACCACATCAGAAAGCTGAACTGTCTGGTGAAGGGGAAGGTGGGAGCAGACTTCTTGTAACTCTATAGCGTGCTGCTCAAGGGGCTTTGGTTAGTCTGGGACTGGTACGAAACAGATCCCAGAATCGCGCAAGGTTGGCAGTTTCCCTAGTGATTCCTTTCCCACCATATCTGCCATGCTCACGTCTGATCTTTGATCTGTTTCTTCTTTTTTTTTAAGCTGGGCCTCAGAACATCTCTGTGCCCAAACATGGAATTAGGGGTACGTTAAAACATTGGTTAAGTGTCAGGAATCGCCAGCCCTCTTCCCATGCTGTTCTGCTGGAACAAACAGGCAAAGAAGTCCGTGCCGTGTCCTCAGACTGTGCTCGCTGTATTTTTAGACTGTGCTGTAAGCACTTTTCGTTTTGCATCTTATGAAATTCCCTTGTTCCCTCAAATTGGATTACTTAAAACTTCGAATTGCCTGCCCTTCCTGCGTTCCGTGACATAGTTTGTAACACAATTAACACGTTTCAATTAACTCATGTGATGGTCCTGCAAAGACCCCGCCACTTGATGTTATCGTTGCACATTAAGCAAGGTTATAATAAATTAACTAGGCTTACATTCTCTTGTGGTTTGCGTATGCTCATCATTATTTTATATTATGGAAATTAAGTAATTATTCCCAAAATTCTAGTTAATGTGAACACTAGTTCAAAATTACAGTCACAATGTAACGATTAAAAGGAAAAATAAAGGAATACTGCAAAATGGCAGTAGCTGCTGCTTGCTTATGTTCCATGCACCTTGAATTGTTTAGCACAAGAACAGCGGCCTCCTTCAGTCAGCCTCAGCTTTAAATGAAGCTGCCAAACAGGGCAGGGAAATGGCTTGGAAGGGAAGAAATGTGGAGACAGAGCTGGCATTTTTCAGAAGAGCCCTAGGGGATGTACAGCCAAGAAAGCCAGGGCCCAGTCTGGCATGCTACAGGCTTCAAGACTGCTTTTGACGCTCTAGGTGAGATTCACGAGGCTTCAAAACTGACTCTTGATGGTTTGGGGAGGTTCTTCTGTGAGTTCAGCACAGAGTTTTCTCCCACTTTCTCTCTCTTGTTCAACTTAAAGCATTGGACTGCTGCTTCTTCACCACTTGTTAGTGTGTTTGGCTGTGATGCTGATCTCTTTGAAGTGGTGGATTTCAGACACTGATACCTCTTGTTCAAAATATTTTATTGCTGCCAAAATTTTCAGGCTCTTTAAATTTCTCTTGAAAGAAACTTTCCAATAATTAAAACTGTTGTTGCCTAAGTAGAATAGTAATAATTTTTATCTATTAATAGCAAAGGTTGTGTTTACTTTACGCATCTGGATGACGCTTGTCAGCTCTTTATTTCATCTGTGATATTGAGTTGAAAAGCTGGGCAGAAGAGCAGAAAGACAGCAAAAACATTTATCTTCCTTCCCTTCACATGTTCTGCTCTTTTCATGGCTGTCTTCCGAGAGGTTTGCCAAATTCACACTGAATTCATGCAGATTTGGTCCAATGGGAGCTCCCCTGGGATGTCTTTTGCAGCAGGATGTTCTCTTCCACAGGAGACTGCAAACTACACAGACTCAGTCATCCAAAACTATTCGGTATCTGTTTCAGTCTCCATCAAAAGAAAGAAATTTGAGTATGACTTGTCTACAGGTTGCTAGTCACGATGAACCTGTATCAAAATACCCTACTCCCTGTAGGGTAGTAGTAGTAGTAGGGGTTTGATGAATGTAGGTACATGCAAGTCCTTACTCCTCTCTTCTCCCTCATATTTCTGTTGCTATACGGTTTTGTTACATTTGATTACCTTTCATTTCATAGGTATATGAACTGTGTGTGGCTGTTCAGAGACACAGGGTTACAAAGGAGAATTAGTTTCTGCGTTGTTTAATATTTTTCCCTTACAGGCATTTAACTATGTTGCCTTCTGCATTAGCAAGCTGTCCAATCTACTTTCATGCTGTTTAGAGAAAGCTGAGTATTTTCTTCAGATGTAAATATTTTGCTAATGTGGCAACTTGTCATATGCTGTTCTAATTTTTTTTATTTTTCCTCCTCCATTTTCTTTATTGACAGCTCCAAGCTATAAACTAACCTGGGTCAGGATGGTGCCTGCCTAATGCTGAGTTTGTGCAGCTGTCTATCAAAATGTTTTTGTGGGAAAATTTCCCCTGTACCTACAGGGAAACAAATTTTTCATTGGCAGAATAGTTTTTTGTGATACTTGGACATAACAAGGTATGTTTGTTCAGGACAGCAACGTAGGTGTTGGAGTGTTTAACTCAGAAGAGGCAAGCAACAGTCTGTAGCTGAATAGAATCGCAGCATGTTAGAAGTTGGAAGGAACCTTGAAAGATCCTTCAGTCCACCCTCTCTGCCAGAGCAGGATCACCTAGATTAGGTCACACAGGAACAGATCCAGGTGGGTTTTGAAAGTCACTAGAGAAGGAGACTCCACAACCTCTCTGGGCAGCCTTTTCCACTAGATAGATATTGGCAGTGGCCTCGGCAAGAACATATACACAGTGCTGGCGGAGGTGAGAAACTTGCTGGTTCTCCTAGTGCTTTTCAATGTGATGCTATGGCCGTTGTCAGTGTAGACGTGGACCCAATGTTGAGTATAACCTCTTTCTTCTGCTTCAGTGGCTCTCTGGGGTGGGTGTACGCAGACCTGCCGTGGCAGAACACAGCGCAGGCTGCGACAGAGACCTTTGAGAACTTCATCTGTATACTACACATCTTGGACTTCATGGACATCCACATCATTTCACTCATTCCATTTTACCTATATCGTTAGTGCCACAGGCCCTTCTGTTTGTATTGACTGGTGACCAACATTTACTCATTCACAGATGCTTTGTTTTTCACTTGTTTGAAGCTCAAGAAACTGACAGATGAAAAAAAACAAGTCATGAGTATGTGAGAGTTAATTTTTGTCATGGATTTCTCCAGAAGAGTCATATAATGAATGCGAGTCCCAATTACTCGCAGGTTAAATCTTTTAGGATCAGGCCCTGAAATAGGCTGAAATTGTGACTATCAAACAGGGAGTGGCAGAAACTCTGATTCAAAATAGTTAATGCTGTCCCTTGTGTCTGGTTAGTTACATACTTCCAGACAAATGAGTATAGTTTGGTTAGATGGTGCTTCTTGCTAATACTGGGTTTCTGGCTTCTCTAGTTATATTCTTGCTGCTCTGATGGCACTTTTACATGAAAAATAGTACAAAAATTTCCTGTCTCTGTTTCTTTGTAGTATGCTTGGAGTACCAAAGGGTAATATATCAGTCTTTAAAAAAAATCACATAAAAACCCCAACCTTTGTAACAAGCATCTTACACTAGTAGTTCTAAAGTTTCAGTGATGGGAAAAGTGATGACTGGGAAGTAGGGGAGGAACATAAATGGTTAAGTAAATGTACTACTTCAGGATGTAAAAAGGAAAAGAAAATTAAGGATGAGGTGAGGTTTGAATGTACTACTACAAACTTTGCTTATCCTCCTGTCTCAACTATGACAGCACTGCAACTCCTGCTTAGATGATGGTGAGTTTATCATCTAGAATGGAAGTACAGAATGTGAAGAAACAGCAGCTCTGCCCAGAAGACTGATCTCTAAGGCTGTAATATCAAGGGTGCACAGTTGCTGTGCACAAACTCAGTGTGTGCTGCAGGGGTCAAAGTTTGCCGCACAGCTGGGCGGTCTCTTCAGGGAAATGGAGAAACAACCCTAACACTTGGCCTAGTTCTGGAAAGATCAATACCCATAAGGGATCAGCATCTGCTTAAGCAGGCTAAATAGCAATCGGAGGCAAATGACTTTTACTGCTACAGGAAAGTAACATTCAGCATGAGAAAAAATGGAAATGGTCACAAATGTTGCCTTAGGCATAGATGTTGGCCATTACAGCTAGGACAACATTGTTAGGTGAAAAGCAAATGCAATCTGGAAGATTTTTTATTCCTCTAGAATTGGAAAAGAGTGGGACAGGGAGTGGATGTGGTGATATCCACAGGGGAGCTGAAAGGCTGTGTGTGGAAACAGGTGACTTGTGAGAACACCAGTAGGAAGGGAAACTAGAAGTCCATATTGAAAACACTGGGTTGTTTTTTCTCTCCAAAACTTGTCAGCTGCATGCACTGGTAACAAACCAGTTCTGTGGACGAGACCACGGGGGATGGTGCATGGCAGTGACATGTGTTTTTTTTCTGTGTGCTGTTACCATGAGCTTTCCAGGTAGTACATTTTTTGTAGGACAAGATCTGGCAATGCTAATAGAGGAGGGCTCTATTTCATGTAGTGCTCAAAGCACTTGGAAGAGAACAGTTGCATAACTATCAAACAGAAGCTATGTAACCTAAAAGGAGTTACCAAAACACCTATTGTATTATGCATCTTTTCCGGTCTAATTATATAAACATGCTTTATTATTTATAAAACTGCATCACTTTGAAATTTAGTACAGTGTTTCCTTTTGGGTTTTTTCTGCGTTGCTAAATTTTGCTCTTAAGACTTTCAGAGCTGCTTTTTGAGCATACAGATTCAGGACAGGCCTGGTCTCAAGTGGCACTGTAACTTTAAATAATAAATAACCAATTCAAACTGCAGCCAAGAGGAAAATCAGATGACAGGCAAATCTCAAGCCATAAAAATTGAAGAGGAAAGCAATAAAGATTTCTCAATTTCATACCTGCTATTTTGCACATCTTAGTCAGCTGTGTGTAACTGTCTCCTTCCACAAATAACTTCTCCTTAACCATAGTGCAGGAACTATTTACCAGTTGCGTGGTTGCTCCAGTCTAACTCAACAGCAGTACTGTCCCAAAAAGGGTAAGAAAATTTTTTTTTAGTTAATTGATTATCTTTTTAATTACTGTTCTATAGATCCACTTGCATCTGCCAGGCTTTGCAGAAATGCAGCAAATTATCATTACAGAAATCTTGGGAGATGGCAAATTGAAGCCATGCCATCAACCATATTTTCACACTTGGAACTTTCTACGAGACTAGTTATCAGAAATGAAGATAAGTAAAGATTTAGTGGAAGGTAGAGACTTTCTGAAGCAGAGTTGCACTTCTCTCTGGTTTCTGAACCAATCAAAGGTATGTCACGGGGCCATCCTATGCGCTAATTATGTTTCTGATCTGCTCTGTGTTCAGGTTTTCGTTATATAGGTCTGTCATGATCTAGAGCAGGTACAGATGTAGGATTTAATACAACTCTTTATTTTAAAAGAGCTTTATTAGGTGAATGAGATTATGAGATTAGAATTGAAGAGCAGAAATTTAGGAGATCTCTCTGAAAATTTACAAGTGAAAACATACATCCCTGTGTACTGGGCCAAATGCTGAGAGTGTGCCACCTGAGTTAGCAAATTACTTTCACCCTGTCATATTTTGAGTTCTGCCTGGAAAACCATTGGAACTCTGATTTTTCTAAATTCCTTAAACTGATGTCTCAATAGAAGGTGGCAAATAGTTGCTTTACTCTTCTAGATAGTGCTGCAGCCTGTCAAGTATTAATTGTCGTCCACCACAATTCCCTAAGAATCCTGTTGGATAGCACTGCTTGCTGCTTGTGTGTGTCAGGGCTTCCGTCAGGGAAGGGAAAACATCCAAAAAGATTGCTCAGTGAAACACAGTAACACCTGAACTGTCATGTGCCCCATATTAAAGCAGTTTTGTGCAATTTAAGATTGAAGTCTTTATATGGTAAGATTAGCACTTACGATACGATACAAAAGATTAAGTTTGAGTTTGTGAGACCATTAAATGTTTGCTAGTAGTGCTATGTTTTTGGATGGACTAAGCATTATTTTTCTGTGCTCTGTCCTGTATTTTCACGTGGTTTATTGCCTAGAAAAAAAAAAATACTGTCTTTGTTGGGACTTTTTGTTCTCGTGGAGAAGGGTTGCTGTTCGGTTGTGGATGTTTGTTTTGTGTTTTGTTTTTAACCTAAAATGGGAGCTATAATAGATCAGTTGAAAATGTCACAAATATTAAGTTGATCCACAAGTTCAGAGTCCATTGGTTTTGGGACCATCCTCTAAATATCTCTCCTTAGACAGAACCATCCAGAAGGAATTCATGCCTCTGATGTCAGGAACAGCAGGAATTGGATTAAGCTCCCTTGAGTGAATCAGAAAATTTAAGGCTCTGGTCCTGTTTTTGGGGGAGCAGAGAACTGCAATGTGAGGATAAAGCATGGACTGCTTTAAATCACAGTGGACTTGTGAGGAACTTGGCAATGCTGCCTGTTTAAAAGAAGTAAATGCCCAGTGTGTTTTAAACTGAGCCTCAGAAATGCTGCTTTGAGCACTCTCCCAGTGAACGTGCTCTTCCATAGCCACAAGAAAGAACTGCAGCAGAACTAGTTGTTGGTCTCAGCTCACAATTGCAATAGCCCAGCTACCTGCTTGCCCACTTCAGTCAGATAGTGGGGATTAAAATGAAGAGCAAGCTGTGTATCAAGGCTGTCAAGCCTTCTTATCTCTCCAAAACCGAGACCCGCACCTCTGGAGTTTGCATTCGGCTCGGTTGCACTTTCCGCCCAAAGCCTGAGCTCACAGGTTTGCCTGGAGTTGAAGAGTGAGTGACTGGGAACAGCAAAGCTGAAATTTTACTGCAGTGAATTTCCATGGGGAAAACTTCAGGAGTCTGTGGTTCTGCTGACAATAGTTTTCAGAGCCGGAAAGCCAGTTTGCTTCAATTGCAGGCAATGTGGTGAGCCTGTGGCTAGTTACTAAATACGAGGGGTTTTTTTTATGTTAACTCTATCAAAGCGTGGCCTTCTTATGTTTCTGTGGCCCTGACTGTAGCAAATCAGTGACAAAAGCACCTCTAAATAACAGCTACAATTCTGGAAGCAAAATGGCTGTTACATTTTTAACATTCTGTGTTTATGTTTCATGTTTGCTTGTCAAAAGCTGGATAACTTGAGATCCATTGCTGGTCAGCAGGCACTGGTTTGGTATGGGAGCCATCCGTGGGGAGGGCTGTGCAGGGCTCCTGTGCTCACAGCCCAGTTGGCCAGGCTGCCTGCAAAAGAAATGGAAGGGAAAACTGTAGGAACAGAGAGGCCTTGTGCCTCTTCAGCCCTATTTTTGGGAGAAGGAGCCCTATTCCTGAGAGAGCAGCCGTGCTGAGCTCGCTCTGCTGGACAGCAGGTCCGTGGGGAGGCCAGCACCTTTCTGACACAGACCATGAACCCCATGTGGTGGGTTCTGCAAAATGTGTGTACGTGCATATGGGGTACGGGGGTGGTTTGCTTGTGTGTTACATGAACAATTTGGTTTTATTAGCCGAAGTTTAATCTCACCTTTCAGAGCAGAAACTTGGAGGGAAATTTTAAGGACAAAATTGATCAGCGTGATGAAGGGAACCCTCATAGACATGCAGGAAATCAGTGAAGTGCTTGCTCAAGTGTGCACTTAGCTTCCACCGAATTAAACACGACAGGGCGTACCAGATTAGTTGGCAGAGGCTCTCCAAATTTTCCATCTTAGTGTTCTGTGTCATGCTGAAGTACCTTTAAAATTTCATTAGCAGCTCAAATTTAAAAGGGTTGAGAGGTTAAGGAACTGTCTGTGCTCTGGAGCAGGAATGCACTTGCGTGTCGAACAAGAACAGTCAGATCTGTTGCTGCACTCGCGAGGCTCTAGAGCATTCATTTTAAGACTACATTAGGAAAGAATTTTTGATTTTTGTTCCTGAAGACTCACTTTTTAGCTTGACTCTTTGCTGCAGTGCATCACATCTGTATCTAAAATCCTGGCCTCATAAGCACCAGCACAATCGGAAGGATTTGCCAGAAGGGCCATATATAAACAGATTTGATCTCCCTCTTTCTGAGCTCAAGCAGACCAGATGCAAGGCTGGCAGGTTTGTAGGCAGGACTAAAGTGAACCTCATAAATCCTATTGCAAGAAGACAATGTCTTCCAGAACACTTGTTTCTTGAGTGCTTTCATCTGTGTTTCCTGGATTTAAATTAACCTAAAAAGTCTTTCAAGCAGCACACTTTGTGTATGTGGGTCATTCAAATTTTGTGTCTTTATACAAATGACTGGAGGAGTGTTTCATGTCTGAGGGCCAGAGAACATTCTCAGAAAACACACAGCAGCTTCGGCTGTTGTCATCTCTCAGTTAAATGTGAATTGATGTGGCAGTCACCCCCAGTGCGGTGCTTCACCTACTGCCCTCCAGTGTAGTGCTCTAATAGGGCAATGAGAATTCCTGGGAGGAAAGGGGAACAAAAGATATCTTAGGACAGGCCTTGCCTTGCTTTTCCTAGTCTGTTGGGCTCTGCTGCTGCTTTAGCAGAGTTTGGTACTTTCCCTGTTGCAGACAAGCAGCGGTGACGCAAATCACAGCGCTCCCCAGTGACCTGGAGATGTTCAGAATGAGCTGTTGATGCTTAAGAAGGACCTTGAGCAGTATATCAGAAAGGGCACTAGAGAGGGTTTATGCCACCAGCCAGCCAGCTTCCCTTCCCTGGGCTCTAGGACTACTCAGACTGCTCAGGCAAAGGGCTTTTTCCAGACTCTGACCTAGGACAAACTAAAGACCTCTCTTAAACAACCACCACTCTGTGAATTCAATTGGGAATGAGACTTGATAGCCTCACACTTAAAGATGTCCTCCTATGAGGTCCTGTGCAGAGAGAAAAAAACATTTTGCCTAAGTTCCCAAAGAAGAGATAAGGTGATCTAACGCTGGGCTATACTGAGGGGACGTGATTCCTCGTTGTAACTTGTTTCACTTCCATCTGTTCATCAGTGGGCTGCAGTGATACCCAAGTAGAGGGATAAAGAAATATATGCTGTAGATTGTGAATTTCATTAGAGTACTTGTTGCAAGATAATTGAGTTTAGAGTTCACCTTTGAGGGAATCTTGCTGGACAAATCTGCACTGCATGAAACACATTTATTCAGACCTTCCAACTTGTCAGTATGACTTTGAGCGAATAATGCAGCTTCACAATCTAGATCCTGTCCCTTTCCTCCCTGTCCTTTGTCCTAAGTCCTGGAGTATATTCTGCTACATAAAATAACTTCACAAGAAGAGATGGTCTTACACATGACAGCTTTGTGGCTAACAAACCCTTCAGGAGTTTGAGAGAGATGTGACAGAGGAGAAAAATGAACCTCTTGTTTTCCAAAGCGTGGCAGATGTTCATGCTGCCAGGCTACCGACAGCTGAGGGGGAGGGAGAGAGGGCTGCTCTTGTGCCAATAAAGCATCAACAGGGGTTTAGGATTCTGGCTCCCTGCAGCAAGGTAGGAGACCTCCCAAGATCTGAGTGGTAATTCAGTTGCTGATGTATTCAGAGGCAGAGTGATCTATATGACCTTGTGCACACAATTATTGGTGTATCTACCATGAAATTTCCGGTAGCATGACAGCTGCAGAGAGATTCCTTGCCTGTTTTTACTCTATAGCTGTAGCTAATGGGAGCAACACCCCTTAATTTTGTCCATTTGTTGTATGTGTATTTCTTCTGACCGTAATGCCACAGAGATGTCACTCATTCTGTAAATGGTCTTAGGTGTTGATTTAGTTTAGTGTGGGTTTTATAGATCTCCATATATGTTAATTTGTAGGTACTGAGCATCTAGTTACATCTTTTTATTTTACTTTGGTTTAAAAGACAATTACAAATGAACTATCTCCAGCTGTTAAGGTCCTTGGTGTTAGCAGCTGATGTGCAACATCATAGCAAATGTTGAACGTAGTTGTTACCCCAATAAAACCTTCCTTCATGCTGCTGTCCTTGTTGATTCTTCCATGTGCGTGACCTGAAGGTTGCCGCCATCACCACTAATATTTTGCCTCTGAGTACTCTATTTTTGCAAGATCTTGAGGCAACTGCCAGCATGAAAGCTGCAAGCCCTGTTGTTAGCGTGACTGAACCCTCGAAGGGATTAGCATTTGTATCATAGCAATTGGCTAAATTAATCTCTGCAGTGCTTTGGAGGCTACAGGATAAGAGAGTTTCTGTTTAGCTGGAGTATCACACTTTACATCTCATTCAGGTTCTTACACTCTCCTCTGCACAGCTTGTCAGAGGGTTGCTTATGTATGACAACTTTCTTCCTAAATACTTGTAAAAGTAGCTTTGAAGAGGAAGATTTGCGTTAACCTTCTCTTACATAGGAACGTTTTCAGTTTTGAAACCATTCCAGTGATGTCTGAACATGCTTCAGTGCCAATTAACCGTAAGGTAATATTTTTGCCAGTGGAGAGAAAGTTGTGAGTACTGTAAAATACATAAAAATAATAAAATAATAAATAAAATAATAATAAAAAATACACTGTGGTATTGCCTCACACTAAGGAAGCTAAACCTCATCCCCCTATAAATGCTATGAATAGTACCTCACTGGTGTTTGTCAAGCATGCCTGTATAGTCTCTCCAACTCTTAGGAAAAGAATCCAGAAATTCCTCTAAGAATTTACATTGCATGAGATTTTGATTTTATTTCCTTATACTTCCATTATCTTTTCTTTCCTAAGCCAGTAGTGGGTCCAAAAGATAGCAAAATGCTCTGTATATCTTCTTTTATTGAGGAAGGGAGAGAGATGTGGAAGAAAGTATGATCTTGTAATAAATCTGCTGTTTTCTCTCTTATTTTCTGTGGCATTCTGATCCTAGCTTTTAGTTTGCCTCTATCTGAAAAGGAGAACCAGAAGCTCAGCAATTATTTCATGTGTACCTGGGAAAATGTAAAATCATCTTTGGAAGCAGACGTAAACTTGTGACTGTATATCTGTGTCCAGCGTATCTGACACAAATGCACTCCCTAAAACCAAGAGCAAAGTGCTCGAATCTACTGAGTGAAATTCCATCTCCTTGGGAATGATGCTTTTCGTTACCAAAGACTGCATTTGATGTGCAGCACTCTAAATTCACCTCTTGAAGGCTCACTAAAATGATCGTTGTCCTGGTGCCTAATACAGAGTGAACTTCCGTGCAACAGGCCTGCAAATTGTCCTCTGCCTTCCACTGGTGCTGGTTTTCATGAAACTTTAAAAAACTTGATTATCCTTGAAAATGTGGTGGTTTCCTGTCATGTTTAGGAGAAATCAGCCAGTATTTTCAGAGATCTGGTGGGAGGCGGGAAAAGCAGGCAGCTGAGCGCATTGCTTGATAACAGAAGCTGTAGAAAAACAAACCAAAATTTTGTTTTATCTTCTGTTATAATATGACCAGGGTGTATTGGTTTGGCAGTGCTATCAGAAATCATGTGTTGAACTGTAAAATCTGTAAACCTAGTAGCCTAGAGTTAATCTCTTGTACCTTTTGCAGGTGGAGATTTACATTTTACCTTTATGTATTTACCTATGGAGTACGGTTCCTGAAAAAGGTAGGCACTTATATTATACTGCTTTCATAACACAAGACAGATTTGTTTGAAGTGTCATATAGATGTAACGTAAAGCACAGATAGAAAACTTATGCTGATGAAGAATAAATATTGAAATTTGGTTTGCATTTGTAAAATGAGTTGCTACTGGCAGCGATAAGGAATATTTAATGGGGGCAAAAAAAATTGGTATAGCAACATACCTAGTTCATTATTACTTTTCATTGCAGGGTATTAAGCTGTCAGTAAGGCTTACCAAAATATTCATCTCAGTTTCTGCATCATCCTTGTTTAAATGCCTCTGGCAGAGATTGCTTTTAATTAACAAACAAAATCCATTAGTGTTTTATAAAATGCTATTTTTTGCCTGTTCTTTGTCTGATGTGCTGTGGAAAGAACTTTCCATGGAGTTTCACATCAATGCTGTGTTTCTGGTGATTTAAGCAGAGAAGGGTATTGATAGCTTCTAAATGCCGTGGCATAGGCCTATTAGCTCTGTTATAGACTGTATATATGGATTTATGATGCAAATTGTTTTTACAGTGTGACCAGTTCTCAGAGCTTGTGTGCAAGTCAGGCCATATCTATGTAATTCTGAGAGGTGAAACTGGGGAAATGTGTGGTCTTAGTGCATTCGTGTAATCTTATCTTCTTTGTTTTGGACAAAAATTTGATATGAGAAAATGTATCCTAAATCTTTCTAGTGCTTTGTAAGTAAAAGTAGTTATTACAACAAAAAAAAAATCCTCATCATTTTTATGGTTATAATTCTTGAGGCGGTGCCAGCAGCTTGGTACCAGCAGGACTGCTGATGTGTCTGTGAAGATGGGGGATCTCAGAGCTGCTTTCACCTCTTTAGCAGTTGTCAGCCCCAGAGGAGGTGTGTGCACCAGTGCTCCAAACTTAGACCATAGCAGCATATAACATGCACCCTCTCCTTGCCTCCTGCAACGCGTATACTTTGTGTGTACGTCATCCAGTAACGTGCTGCGTGGTCATGAACTGCTAGGCAGAAGACAGACTTGGATTCCATCTGTGGCTGTGGGATGAAATATGAGAATAGTTTCAATAGGCAATTGTCACAACCTAAAAGGTTACTCCACCTGTGGGTGTGTAGAGATCACAACTGTGAGCTCATAGGATTCTATAATACACAGGGACGCAGAGGCTTTATCCTCTGAGTGTCTCTATTACAGTTTACCACAAATGCCATAGAATTCACCGTTGGCAACTATCAGAAAACCACAACTAGAAAGCACACCTAGCATTAATAAAGTAGATCTCTGTCAGCACAAAAAGAAAAAGGGTCTGTTCTAGGAAAAATCCTGCATGCCAGCATTTTTAAAGCCTAAGAAGAATACTTTCCAAAGGCTGAGCTGACAAGCCAAGTGCAGGACGTCTTCCTCCCGGTTCGGCCAAGCCCTGCGGTTTGAGGAGGACTGGCTGACACAGCGTGGTTGTTTGAACAAGGTTTGCCGTTGCTTGCTCAGCAAGCTGAACCAGGATCCGTTGTGTCATTCTGCTACAATTTTAATTTTTGACGTGTTTAATTTTTGCAAAGAGGACTTGTTAATTACCTAATTGTGTGTGTATTTTTAATTACTCGTTTTTACACTGAGTTGTAAATGAGTCTAGCAGCATTTTCATGCTGTTGTTGTTGTTCTAGTGTTTTGCTTCATATACTTGGGTCTTTCACAGGGGAATGTATGTAAATTAACAAAATTATGATGATAATTGTATTTATATTTATACAATTTCCTAGTAACATGTTGTAACTAAAAAGAAAGTACAGGCTTTTTGGTGTTCATCATACACCAAAGATTTTGCTACATCCACTTAGGGAGGAAATCTGGATTTACAAGGAATAAAATCCAGACCCCAAAATTTAGAAGGAAATGCTTTTTTCAGAGCTTCACTGCGGTAGCAAAGTGGGTAATCCTTTTTAATTTGTCTTGTTTTTCTTAATGGAATAATTGCAGAGAAACTTTAATTGCTTCCTTAGGAAGCTAATGAAAAAAGTTAAGTGTAATAAATTCTCTTACAAACTTGCTAGAGAGATCTTTCCTTCAAAAAGCTGTTTTCCCTGGAGAAAAAGTTCATGTCACGGTCAGAGTTTTACTCTGACTTCTGCATCATTGTCCTTCCCTCCCAGCTTGACCCGGTCTCCTTGCAGGCTGCCATGCTGCCGACCTGGTGGGATTTTCTGCTTACATTTGGCTCTCTTAAACTTCCTTCTGTAGTTTGAGGGTGAAATTCATTTACCTACAAGACTGATGTGGAGCCCGTCCAGTACTTAAGCACTACTTTGAGCTGGGTTTGAGGTCCTTTGCTTTGTGCTGGCCCTTTGCCTAGAGGTGAATTTCACCTTTTGGATTCTTTCTGAAAACACCTTTCTCATAATGCCCACAGCACAGGATTCTTTGCCACTTCGTCTTCTGCTGTCACCTTCCCTGTGTGCTGCGTAAAGCACTATTACTGCCTCTGGGCAGTATCAACAGAAGGGTAGATGGCTGTTTCCGTGTGCCCACCAACTCCTTGGGGAAGATCTAACCAGGGTACTCTGACAAACCACCATCCTTGCAAAGAATGTCATTAGGTCTTTGGTGGCGTCGAAGAGCTGACGAGCTTATCGGGCTTTTAGGGCAGATGCACCTAAATTTAATAAGCAGTAATTAGTTAGCAGACTTAACAGCTCTGTTTCAGTTCTGAAAGTCAGTGAGGCGTAGATGCCAATATTAATTTATTTTTAAAGCGTAGTAACTAACTTCATTAAAGTTTTTTACATTTACCTGGCTAAAGCACCACACAAGGAGAAAGAGGCCTGGGGTTTCAGCTTTGATTTTCCCTTCCCTATGGAAGCACATGGTTGGTTTTTGCTCCCATTTGCATCAAAATACGTAAATTAATATTACAGAGCTGCGAGGTTTAATTTTGTTAGGGGTTTTGCTGTCATTGTCTGTAATTAGTGAAGTAATTAATGACTTTTCAATGTCAGAGCATCTGAAAGATGAAATTATTGTCTTGGTTTCTTTTTTAAATGTTCCTTATAAATCTTTGCTGCTTCTTAAAGTCCTCTCTAACTTAATGCTTTCAATTATAGCTACATTATTTATATTACCAAGTGGTGTGATAGTGGGATGAGACTTTCTGCTTCCCAGAGTGTTTCTCATTGTTGAAGAACTTTAAATTTGATGTAAATGAACAGTTAACTTTCTAGGTAATGAGTATAAAGCAGATGTTGGGAGATCAATGGGTCTGTCACTCCACTCCAGCACGGCATCGCACTGTGTGCTTCAGGAGATGCCCTGCAGTCTGGTGGGTGATACACTGAGGGGGTGAAATAGGGCATCGTAATTAGGATTTGAAGTCACCTCTGTCTTTTTTGATACTTCATGAGAAAAGGGAAGCTATGTGAATGCAGGTTAGAGTTCAAGGCAGTTCACTTTCTGCCTCAAATATTACCATTTTCAAGGGCAGATCAGGTGACGAATATTCTTGTGTGTGTGGAAACAGACTGAGACACCAGCTTTCAAGGAGAAGGTGGAGATTTCCTTCATTCCTCACTGCCAACTCTGTTACTCACTGCTTTCCACAGCAAATTTCAATGGTTTGTGACTAAAGAGCGAGTGGTCCCCAAAACCCTTCAATGAAAAGCATTCACCTTCCTATCCACTCCTCATTGCCTCCATTTTAGGCAAAATGGCAAATGCTAGATGTGACGATCCCAGGTTGGTTTTCAAGCTTCTGAAAGAGTTGTTAGGTGAAGCCTCAGTGTGTTTTGGCAGTGTAGAGTGAAGCCAGTCCTTTCACCTAAGTGCTTCTGTGCACAATCTGAAGTGAAGCCTAAATTAAAATGGCTTTGTATTTCTTTTGGAACACCCACAGATACTCCCTGGAGTGAATCTTTACTTTGAATGTTTTTTTTTAAATGACTTATTTCACACTTTTCCTGTAATTTATAAGTATGAAACCAGAGTATGGGGTTTTCTTTTAGTTTTATTTTTTTAGCTCATTTCCATAGTTCTTGTTTTTGAATTAAGTGGTGGAAAAAAGTGATTTTATTTTGTTCTGTGTGATACTTAGATGTACAAGATACAGAACGTGAATGCCTAGAGTAGGTGATCTTAAATGTAGATCTTACAAGTTCTATACTTAGTCTTTTGTTAGCGTAACAGTAATCCGGAGTAAAGACAATGATAAGAAATTATCTGATACCAAAGTTAGCATTCTTGTGTGGGTGGTACCAGAGCCAGTTAGAGGATTTTCATCTTCATAGGTAATGCCTGATGAGATAGCACGAGTCAGTGGCTTGAAAGACTTATGTCCAAGCTGCTTTGTGATGTAATGACATTGACTCTTACACAGGGCTCTTTGGCCTCGAGTATCACCATCACTGTGAAGTATGTTTATGGAAATATTATATGGCCCTGGGTCTTCCTAGGAATTGGCATAATAATCTGTGTGCCCAGAAGCATGTTCTTTTATCCTGGTAGTAAATATACTACAGCATTAGTTGTATCTTTATAAATCACTAAGATTTGAAGCGTAAAAGATAACTAACCAATTGTATTTCCACTCTGGTCATGTCATATATGCAAATTCTTCCCGTTTCTGACTGCAGCTGAGACTTTTCAGCATTGTCATTTGTTTCATTTGCATGTCTACCAAACAGTTCCTTGTGGAGCACTACACTGGTGCTCATGCCAACAAGGCTTTCCAGTGACACTAACCTGACTGCTTTGCTTGTCGCTAATATAGGGACAAGACGCTGTTTCTGTTTTCTTCAGGAATATTTGCAATCAAATCAATGGTGCCTTGGCTCGTTAAGAGTTAATGGTTTGATTGTGCTTCTATTAAATGGAAAAATTAGCATTAGCTTCTGTAATAAAGAAGCAGAGTGAGGACTTCAGGCTTGTCTTGTTGCTTGCTTGCTGATCCTTGGTGCTAAAGCACTATCTGTATAATGCCGTAGAATGAAAAACCCTTTACTAACATCTGGAAGCAAAGCTTCCGGGTGACATATGGTGACTTCTCCCATTCAGTTTCCTTTCTGTAATTGCCCATGAGAATTGCAACCTCACAAAAAAGAATGATTTCTCTGCAGCAAGAGTCTTCCGAAGAGTCTTGGGAACCTGAAGTTGTGAATAAGTATCCTACTAGGAAAAGGACCATCTGCCCGGATAAACCAGTAACTTTTGACTTACTCTTTTTCAAACTTAATGTTGAAGCAGGCTGGTGATATGAGGATGTCATGGCTATGTTTAATAAACACCAGGTGCCCTAAGCTGAGAGAACCTGACTTTCTAATACTTGCTTTTTTTTGTGAGGAAGGGTGTTTCATTCTGCTGCTCAGCTGAGTTGGCACGTTCTTTGCCTCTTTTTGGAATAACACAGCAAGAGTGTTACATGCAGATGTTGCAGCCCTGGGAGAGTGGGATAGCATTTGTAAGTGCCATTTGGATTACTTATAGTCAAGAATTTTAGAGCCTAAAGTCAGACTGCCTTCGTTTGAAATACAAAAAAAAAAAAAAGACCTTATCACTTCATGGTGTGGTGACTGGATTTTGACGTTGTTTCTGTATTACAGTTCACCTGGATCTCTTGATTGGTAACCTTAGAGGAAGTACATAGTTGTTATGCATAGCAGCTTCGTTTAATTCATAGAATCACAGAATGGTCAGGGTTGGAAGGGACCTCTGGAGATCATTGAGTCCAACCCCCCTGCCAGAGCAGGATCACCCAGGGCAGGCCACACAGGAACAGATCCAGGTGGGTTTTGAAAGTCTCTAGAGAAGGAGATTCTACAGCCTCTCTGGGCAGCCACAGTTATATTTGGGGAAACAGGTGTCTCTCTCGTGAAGCTGGTGAGTTCATATTCCTCTGGGAAATAAGACTGTGGCACAGGAACAACAGGATTTTTACCTGGAGTGGTGTCTCATCTGCCATTCTGGTTTTGGACGGTTCCTGCTATTTATCTTCCTGTGAATTTTGCAGCTATTTTGGTATTAAACTATTTAATAGCTTCACTGTATACTGCATCTTGCATATCTTCTATCTCTTGATACTTAATCTTCAGTTTTCTTAGAACATCCTGATGTCAGTTCTGGATGCAATCATATCTTCAGATGTCATCAAATACTTCTCCGCTTATTTTAGCTGTTAACACAACTTTGGAACCACTAGCACACATTGCCTCCTTAAAGGAAATGCATGACTTGATTTCAGGTAACTAAGCTAGTAAGTTGGTGATGGCTTTTTAGGCATGTTCAGGATCTAATGAAACACAGCTGCCGTCACTCTGCTCTGGTTACTCATGGTAAGATATTTTGAAGGACCTCCAAGAGGTGGTGGATTCTCACTTTTGGCCAAAGTAATATTCTAGCTCAGATGCTCACAGAAAATTGAGGAGCTATTATTAGTGTAAGATCACTACAACATTTCTGTGTGCATTTATACATCATTTAATCTTCTTTGTTTGAACTGCCAACTTTTCTTAAAAAATAAATGAATGAAAACCACAGACTGCTAGTATTATCCCAAAGTTATTTCCAGTGTTAGAAAACTAAGGTTGAATTGAGTCACTCAACTATTTTGAAGTGCCAGTATGTTTTCTTTATTATGAAAGACATAGTTTTTCACTGTACTGTATTCTCCTGTTTGTCTCTTAGCTGTATAGGGTCTCAGCAGGCTCATGAGATTCTCGGCACATGTTACGAACACTTACTTCATCTAATAAACAAGGCAGGTTCTAATTTCACAGCAGAACATGAAGGGTTTTTGACATTTGTGCTGTTTTTTCTTACTTACTCCCCTAACAGCTGAGTAGTATCTCCACAGAGCAGTGGAGGGTACAGGTTTGGTTGGTTAGTCAGTCGTTTGTTTCTCTCTTTTCCTGACCCAGTTTGTGTATCCTTGCAAAGAATGACCTGTCCTTGGAACACCTGATGTGAGTGAAGTCACTGGTAGTTTCCTACCTGCTGTACAGCATTTGTGTTCGGGCTTCCTTCTCGAGGATGGACAGGGGAATTTCATGGATTATTTAAAAATAGTAGTCAGGAAGAAGTACAACTTTATCCTTGCAGTTCTCTAGGCCAAGGCCAGTTTGTCATAGCAGCCCATATCTCCCTCATCAGTTCTGTTTTGTGCAGCCCAGGGCTTGTTGGCACTAGGAGTGGCAGGACTGTTCTGGGGAGAAACTAGATTTTATATAATTGTATATAGTCTTTCCTTTCTCATATACTCCTCAGCTACCCCTTATGTCAGTATTCTCTGCTTTTGTCTTTGTCGGATCACTACACTGCTTCTTTTCGTTTCTTAAACTGATTTTATTGTTTTGAGGAGTGGATTTGGGAACCTGTAAATCTGCAGGTTTCATGCGTTCCTGTGGACTACAAAAAAGCTACCTTGTTTTATTCCTCTCTTGTTACCATCTTGTTACCATGATCATTTTATTCAGTATCAACACACTCTTGTTACCATGATCATTTTATCCAGTATCAACACATTTTCCCAAAGAAACTGGTGGTAGTGACCTAGATTTAGCTCTCGGGGTCTTTCCTTTTTCTGGAGGTTGATTTGTTCCCATAAGTTCTCAAAAATAGGATGAGTTGCCAAAGTGCTTCTGCCTCCCTTAGTGGTAGCCTGCCCAGTCACCTGGCAGAGGGTGGCTTGGCTTGTGATGGGTCAGCTCTGAAGGTGCAGGGGAAGCAATCCAGGGTGCAGCTGCTTTCAGGCCAGCTGGTCTTTCTTAGTTGTCAACCACCTCTTGACTGTAGTCACAGTACAGGAGACACATGTGGGAGCCTTTTCAAAAGCCTAATGCTAATTGCAGTCTTTTATTGAACTGTGATTTTTGAGAATGCTTTTGAAGTCATCCCACAAGATTTATGAGAGATCAGTTGTCTTGGGGCAAAGGTGACAGCATCTGCAAAGAGCTGTTTGGATACTCAAGTGGAGTGTGACTGTGAATAGTTTTCTTTTCCTCGTGTCACCAGTTCTGTATAGATATTGCTGAAAAGGGTTCTTTTGAGCTCAATGACAAGTTTCAAAGCTGGCATTTTAGCTGCTATACTTCCTTGAGAAGCTCTATTTGGGGTTGTTGTGCACATTAGGTCATGATGCTGTGAGGTCTGCAGTAGAATGAAGCTGCTCAGAGAAGATCCCTGACTGCTCTTTCAAACAAGCTTATGTTACTACTTTAGTTGGCATCAGATGGAGAAACAAAGAAATTAATGGGAATTTTGAAAATGATGATGGTGTTTGAAATGAAATCTGCAGTCATTGGGCTGTAAGTGTTCTGCTCTGGGATTTGTACATTGTTGCTAATTAGGTTGCAGGTAAATGAATCTAAGTATATGTTCTTACAGCATATATAAGTATAGGCAATTAGTGTATAGTATTGATACTGTGCTTCCTAAAAGCCCTGTATTTTGCAAGTATGATAGCTCAGAATCAGCCTGTTGAATAAATAGCCCTTGGACTTTGAGACAACTCTCACAGGATTCCTGTATAGGATCTTCCCCTCCTCTCTAGCTGGGCTCATCCCTTGCTTCTGGTTGACGAGCAGAGCACGATTTCTGAAACCAACAAATACAGAAGTGTCAAGTGTGTTTACGTGGACTTAAAGATTTTTCATTTGGGCCAGGATGATGAAATTACCTTTCTGTAATTGCAAAACAAAGGTTGTGCTGCAGTTTAGAAGTTTTAGTTAGAACATTAACTATATTGTTCTGGAGGAAATAACAAAAAAAGTTTGCAGGAATTAGTGGTTTGAAATTCTTCACACGAGTCTGCTGCAGTGCACAGAGAGCATCCTTCATGGGGACTCTTGACAACTACTGTCATTAGAAACAAAGAATAAATTGGTTTTTTTCCTCAGTATTGTATGGAATCCTAAGAGGACGTCATTCATGCTTAAAGTTCTGACAACAACTCTTCCCACTGGAAGCTATCCTACACCAAAGATCACTTATAAGTTCCCCAAGGCAGCAATCAGTAGCTGTGGCTTTTTTAATTTTTTGGATTAATCTTGCTATGAAGATGCATCATGGGTAGGAATCAATTTTGGTAGGTCTAAACTGTATTTAAAAATGCTGCCAAAATGAAAAATAAATTGCTGTATTGAATATATCCAGTACCCTAGAGATCTTCGGTCTTTCTGGAAGAACAGATTTGATTTCTGTTACAAAAGTTTCTAAGCTATTGGAAAACTATTCACAAAGCATGGTGCGTGTTACTTATGTCATTTGGAACAGAAAAAAAGAAAGACCTATATCAGAACAGTCAGTATTTCATTTATCACTTCTATCTCCTCTTGCCTACCCTGCTGCAGATCCTTTTTCATGAAGCTAATGCTTCTGGCTATTTTGCAGAACAGAATAATACAAGAGCCACAGCATCTCGTAAATACTTGCCCCACTGTTTGGAATGTATCTGGCCCTCTGATTCTTAGAGTGAGACTGCTTAAACCGGGCTCAATTTCTCTGGTTTTAACACTGAAATGCCAAAGCATGGGATTTGTGAAGTACCTACCACTTTAATTTAAACCAGAACTGATTCTAGAAAACTACAGTGTGACAAGAGCTGGAAGTGGGAGATTTGCCTCCAGAGCCCTTCCTGTTGCCCTTTCTCTCCTTCATTCTTGAATGAATTGAAGCAGGGCATTCAGATGGACACTTTTTCTAGTCTAGTCTACGTCTCTTGTGAGGTTTCCTTTCCGTGTTATACCTGAAAGATTGTTATATTAGCTATTACTGAAACCTTGTAATTATTTTTGTTCAGTGATCTTATCCAACTGATACTTGAGAAATACTCATTTAAATGAAGAATGTCAGAGGCCACTCTGAAGCCTTTTTAACACAATACTGGTCTGTGATATTTTACTGTGCTATTACCAGAGGGATAATGATACGTGTGCCATCCGGGGAGGAAATGAAGTCTGCCTTTGGCAGATTGTACTTGCTGTAAAATTGATCTGGACTGTGATTTATTATTTTTTTTAAATACTTCTAAAAAGAAACATTGGAAAACAAATTGAGTATCTGCAAGTGATGAAAATTGTTAAGCTAAAATAATTTGGGATGTTAAAATCCAATCATACTCCTATTCCTTTCCGTGGAAGTAAAGCTGAGCATTAGGTGCTAAATAAAACAATTTCTAATTCACTGTGTGAGCAGGAAAGAGGTCTCCTGCCAGAGTCTCCTGAAGGATGCTGTTGTGATAAATGGCCATATTACGTTTCTAATAAGCATCATGGGTGGAAAAGGTTTCCAGTAAGACCAAAGTTAGATCCCATCTAGTGGAAAAGGAATTTGTTTCCGATATCTCTTCAAAAGGGCATAAAAATTGTTGAGGGCATTTAGGAGAGATAATAGAGTGCTTTGGATGTCTGAGAGATAGATGAATCATGAGTCATGCTGCGTGAAAGATCAAAGTCAGTGGAGAAGCTTAATTTTAAATGACTCCCAACTCTTCAGTGTACATCAATAAGAAAAATGAATGCGTTTTGGACAATGAGAATTTGTAAGAGAAAGCCAGTCAGCAGAGGAAATAATTTATTGTGTAAGCTGTTACAAGTTAAGATAATAACTGAATCAGGCAGAAAAGGACAAAGCTAAGCCAGCTGGCTGATTTTATTTGTGGATGAAACGAAACAAAAGTTTTTGGATAGAAACAATTGAAAGGAGAATATCAATGATATCCTGATTCAGTAACAGGACTTTCAAATGTAGGCAATGGGGAGAAATGTGACTTAAGCATGGGGAGGAAAAGCAGCCCATTAATTTAAAGACTATATCTAGACTTGAATTTCATTTAATCTACTTGGAATCCACCTGTGGATATTTAATAACATCAGAGCAATAAGTAAATGCTCTGTAATCAGCAATTTGGAGAGTTAAGCTGGTACTGAGCCATACAGAGCATCTTTACTACTTGTACATTACACTGTTGTTCAGAGCAGCGAGTGGGGGGCTGCCAGACCTTGTGTCCCTCTGCGGACTGGTTGCTAATTTTGACTTCAGCACAGGATTCGTCTTCTTGGCAGCTTTCTGAAAAATACAGTTCTTTTTTCAGTGTTCTATACATAAAAATGGCAGACCTGAAAGAAATACTTCCCAAAGTGTTTCATTTGGGCAATGTTATGATAAAAATAGTTTTAATTCATCTGGAAACTAAGGTGGCTCATTCATACCAGTAGCAAAGTATTTAGCACAGTACTCATCTATTGCCAGGAGCTTTTCATGTTTTGCTATTCAGATGAATGAAGCAGTCCCATTTTCCACAGCTAATTAAACCTGAGCAAAGAGTACATATTTGGATATAAGAGAAGGTTATTCATAATCTGACTGGTGCTTTGAGTTGCTATTATTGAGTTGAACGCACTATTGAAGCAGTGACTGGGAGTAGGAGAGCTGTATCCTCATTTAAGCTCATATAACCACACGGATTTTTACACTAGAAGGGTTTTGAGTCATAAAGCTGCTTCACTTTACCTTTAAAGTAGTAGGGAAAGGAAACTTCCCAGTTAAATAAAGGCATTATCAGTGAGCATTTTTTTCAGATTATATTCCCTCCCAGTGTTACCCCATTACACCTCCCAGAGCTTTCTCATTTCTTCTGCCTGTTGACAATCTCAGCTACTGGCTATTGAGCAACGACAGAAGTTAGTGTGGGGAGTTCAAAACTTGAAGTTCAAAGCTAAGTCGGAGTTTTGCTTCTCTTTTTTTTTTTTTTTAAAGCTGCTGTTATCTCATATGTGACTTAGAGTTTCACCAGGGATCTTTGAGTTTGTTATTGTCCCATCCCATCCCCAAGGTCTGTAGAGGCTCAAGGAACAGAGCGAGCAAACTCTCTCCTCTTGCCCGAGGTTTTTGATGTACCCAAAATTTGCTGTTTATGATTTTATACTAAAACTTAATACAAACTTGTCATTTATAAAACATAGTGTAGTTCCTCTGTTCTCATCTCTACTAGCCACTCTTACTACTGGTTGTTTTAAAAGATCAGCTGCAGAAAACCACTGCAAGTTATGTGTGAATAGATCTGCTGGGAGGATGACAAAAGGGAACAGCAAAAGGTTTGTATCTGTGCACTTCCTTGGCAGGAGGGAAAGGTGAAAAAAAAAAGAGGAAATTAATGTGCATTTTTATGTAGGTTTAGACATTTCTGAAGATTTCGGAAATTATTTTGGTTGTCTTCCTTTGCTCTAGTGAAGAAAATGTTTTCATGGCCACTGGGTCAGAACTGAGCAGGAAAGAATTCCTTGCAAACTGCATTTTTCTATTAAAATGAATTAACATTTCCTCCCACTCTCATTCTATTAGAAGACACAATATGAGAGAGGTTTTGTCACTGGGCTTTTTCCAGGTAGTATTTAGTACTTGTGCCACTATTAAATACAGTAAGTAGTAGTTCAGTAGTAAAGACACCTGCAGCCCCATGGGTGAATTGCCCTGATGCAGTGAGTATATGTGCACTGACCTCAGAAAAATGCAAAGACTGCAGGAGTGGGAGAGGAAGAGGCTATTTTAGTCTGTCCTTCCTCATTGTTGCTTAGAGTTATGCCTCATTTTAGCTGTGCCCAGTGACTAAAGTGCTTAGAAATGGGTCCCTATCTAGTGACCTCCACACTGGTGTGGCTGGAGGTGGAGTGCTTTCAGCCCATCTGTTCCAGCAACCTGTCTGAAAGAGATCTCCATCTCACTTATCAGGTGGGACTTGATGATATCTCTGTGGCTTGGAGCAGTTAGCTCTTCTGTCAGGGTTTTAGTGGCAGCACAGGAAGTGAGGAGTTCATTGCCAAAAGACATCCTCACCAGCTGCCCGTGATGGCCCTGTGGGATTAAGACAGACTTGCCTCTCTGGGGATAAATCTTGGCTCTGCAAACTAGAGAAATGCTTTTTTCCCTTTAAAAACTCTGCAGTTGCAATAACTTTCTAAATTTCAGACTGTCGGGGATGATTTTGAGACTTTGCTGCATTGTACCCACAGAAAAGTACAGCAGAATGCAGCAGGGGGAGGAGTGCAAGGTGGAGGGAGTGGCTTTTGTTTAGTTTTTCTCTATACAACTTTTTTCCAGTAGGCAGTGTAGATTCATAAATACCATAATCTTAAACATCTGGGTTTGTGCGTGAAATCGTACCTTAGTGGTCACTTAGTAAGGAGCTGTTGGTTTGTTATCATTAAATATCAACTTTGTGGGCAGCATGCAGTGATGGAGCATATGTCTGCGAAGCAAAGCCCTCATGGTGCACGGAGAACCCTGCAAAGGAAAGCAGCACCCTGAGGATTTCCAAAAGTCGGCACCAGGAGCGTGATGAAGGACATGGTAAACACTTCCCATCAGCACATGCGTGGAAGTCAGCAGCTGGCCAGAGTCAGTCAGATGCACTCTTCCACCAGAGCAGCCACAGATAGGAACTATAATTACAGAAAGTAGATATGTAATGATGAGTTTAATTATTAACCACTTTCCTGTATGCCTTTGAGTAACTGTGGTATCAGAGCACTGGGAACCCTGGGGCTTAGTTGAAGCTACATCCTGTAGGAAAATGAGGAGTACTCGGAAATCACACAGCTCTGCAGTGATCTGCCAGAGGTGAACTGCCCTATTTATTTCTTTTAGTAATGTGCTCTTGGGGTTTTTGCTGGTCTCTTAAAGGTATCATTTTATACAGGTCATCCTCCCACCAAGGTATAGCTTGCCAAGTATAAACCTCAGCACTCTCTCTTTACAAACTAATTCCAGACCTACAGTTGCATGTTGTCTCTTTTAATAAAAGAAATTCATAAATACTTCTCAGATGCAAATTCTAGGCTAATTGATGCAGTCTGGCTCTGGGGTCAAAAAAATATAAGGCAGCTGTAAAGCTAGTGGGTTACAGCTTTGCTTCACCACAGTGTTATCAAGCATCTGGAGTGCTTGACTGAAATGTGCCCACTACTTTTTGTGCACCTTTCTTGAGGTGCAGGTAGAGCCACTGCACGATACAGTGAGTAGTGTCACTGGGAAGCCTGTTACCTGCAAATGAAGAGGAGCTTTAACCTGGCTTCTACACTATCTGTAGAGACCTTCTGCTGCCCTAAACTGCCATACCACCACCCACTGCCTGACTTGCTCACAGCTAAGTCCTTGAATATGTTACATTACTTGTGAAGGGAAAAGTTTTTAAAAGTTTTGCTTACTACAAAGCAACTAGCAGAGGAAGTGTCAGAGGAATGAGGGTGCGCACAAGAGAGCAAATATTTTGGTGGCTGGTCCTGGGAAGGGGACCGGTGGCTGGCTGGTCACAGCAAGGGGAGGAGATGCTACAGCCACCTGCTGCTTCAGCTGGAGTGTTCTTCACGTCTGTTCAATGCATGCAGTGCCTCAGTGGGGTCCAGAGGAGGGCCACAAAGATGATCAGAGGGTTGGAGCACCTCTCCTATCAGTACAGGCTGAGGGAGTTGGGTCAGTTTAGTGTGGAGAAGGCTCTGGGGAGACTGTATAGCAGCCTACAGTACCTGAAGGGAGCTACAGGAAAGCTGGGGAAGGACTTTTTATAAGGACATGTGGTGACAGGACAAGGAGCAATGGTTTTAAACTAGAACGGGGTAGATTAGATTTAAATTAGACATTAGGAAGAAGCTCTTTCCAAAGAGGGTGGTGAGACACTGGAACAGGTTGCTGAGAAAAGTTGTGGAGCCTCATCGCTGGAAGTGTTTAAGACCAGGCTGGATGAGGCTCTGAGCAACCTGCTCTAGTGCAAGGTGTCCCTGCCCAGGGCAGGGGGGGTTGGAACAAGATGATATTTAAGGTCCCTTCTAACTCAAGCCATTCTATGACTATTAAGATCCTTCCATATTCTCTAGGATTGTCCATTCCTTTTGCCATCTTCATTTGGAAGTTGAAGTTACACATTTATCAGCACAAGACATAAACACCAGATCTCTGTGCATCACCTTTTAAAGGGAAAAGGGGATGTATGTGGTGCATGCAGCTTACACTGCCCGAGATAATTTTATGTAAATAAATCCAAACTTGAACTCATATTTTTTCTAAAAATATTTTTGTGCGCACACGTATATTTGCATTTGAAATGTCAAGTGCATCTTCCAGTGATTGTTGTTAATCTTGGCCTTTTATGCATCCTTCCGTATAGTTTATAGTTTCCGATTAGTAGAAGTATCACTTTAAATTATGTTTGGAAATCAGCAGTGCAGATTGCAGAGAGGAAAGGCTGAGCACTTTTAGTTACTGAAGCATTTTTTTCCCCCTAACACCTTGTTTCTGCAGATACAAAGCACTAAGCTCTAGAGGAAAAAAAAACCACCAAACAGTTCTGCAGAAACTTGTAACAGCTTTCTTAGTCACAATACATGAGAAGAGAACTTCAGGAGGTTCATTGGCAGCATGTCACATTGCCTTCGCTTCTGGTGTCAGCTGTGCCAAGAAACATGAATGACTCCATGGGTCTGTGAAGAATTTAGGAAAATGCTATTCCTAGTGTGAGAAGCAACCGCATCCCAAACCGAATCGCCACTCACTGGAAGGAAAAACGCTCAGAAGTCGAAGCACAATAGTAGCCACGGATTAGGTTATTTTGCCTGAGTCCTCTTTGTTGCCAGAATGGCGTTTTGTCAGAACTTAGTGATCTTGTAGGTAGGGGAAGTATCCTTAATGCTGATGTGTAGGTGACTAACCACTGGTGCTTCCAGAGAGGTGGTTTATTCTGCTGTAAACACTACCAGCCAGGGCTGTTGGCATGGTTTGCTGCTAAGGCTGTGCCCTGTCACAGGGGGCCAGGAGAGACTGGAAACTCTCAGATGTAGTTTTTAAATCAGTGAGACTAGTATGAGAAATGCTTAATGTAGCAAAACAAATACACTGGTAGGAACCAGATGATGTTAGCATGGTTCAGGTTCTGTGTTTTGCAGGGTAGTTTTTCATAGGATAGCAAGAAAAAAAAATCCCAAAACATTTCTAGGTAATCAGAGGGTGTTCCCAAGACATCATAAATCTGAAGTCCTTGGAGGCCAAGGAAACTTCATGGAGGATGGTAGAAACTTTGGAAAGCTGACTCTGAACGTTGTGGTTGTTCCTTTATAAATTTTCTTCCAAAAATCAAGGAAAATGAGGAAGAGTTTAATTTTCTTTCTGCTGGAGAGAAAAATGCTGCAAAATATTGATATTTGTGAAAAAAAGAAAGGTCACTTTCTGTGGCATGTAAAACTGTGACTTGTTTTACAACAATTAATACCAAGCAGTTTATCTAAGAGGGAAAAAAGTGCTTTAGTTTGTACATTACATGCAGAAGCAAATGTTATCATGGGTATATATTCTTCTTAAGAGAGAAAAGCTGCAGTAACCTACACTTACACTGATCCTCGTCGAGCCAAGAAAGAAGATGGGGAAGGAAACACAGAGTCACTGTGGAATTTGCATCTAAGAGATTAATTGATTGAAAAAATCTTTTGGTTTTACCGTGAATAGGTGGAGTCATTTTTCCATTAGAACATAGAGCCCCTGACATAGGAAACTAAAGAAGGACGCTTTTTGTGCTGCCTGGTGATCTGACTTTCTCTCTGACATCAGCAGCCACTCAGTGCACTGAGCCTAGAGGATACAGGTGCTGCAGAAAGAAAAAGCAAGCAAGCAATTTAAGTAATTGCCCTATAAGCAAGTGCTTATTCAACCAAGTGATGTGCAAGAGGAATCCTTATTAATAGATTGCAGAAGAAAAAATTGCTATAATCCCTAGCCCTAACTAGGGAAAAAAGTGAACATTGAGATGCTATTTAATTTAAGAACATAGAAGATCATATGCAAAGAAAAACCCTCACAACCCAACACCCCAAAGTAACTGTTAATTATGAATAACTGTCCTACTGATGCTATAAAAGGTGCTATTCGCTAAAAGCCTGTCATTTTCAGTTCCTGGATAATAAAAAAGAGGTGGAAAGCGTTAAATGTCTCTGTTTTGCAGTCAACAGAGAGCTTGTAATCTCCTCCTCTCCTGCTGTTACAACTGCACTCTTAGATAAGCTGTAGTAGTAGGGGAGGTGTTGGCCCACACAAGCAGGAGCTGGTGTCCTGCCTGCGGTGGGAGACGGCAGCTGCTGTTGGGAAAAAAGTATGTATGTGTCACATGTTACACCTGTGTATCAGACACAGAACATTAGGTCTAGGGGTAAGAGCAAATTGCACACAGCGTTTGGGAGGCTGAGTAAACGCTAATCCAGAGGAAATCTTCTGGCCTTTGTTGTACCACTTGTTTCTGTGAAGAGCAAGGACCTGCTCTAGCGTGCTGGGAGTAGAGATAGAAACGCCGTGAGACATTTGCCTGTACTGGCCCAAAAATAAATGAGGTAGGTAGATCTTTGCCAAAAGTGTGTATTATCTTGACTTTAATTAATAGTGCTAATTTCTGTTCCACTTAATCTTGCTTGTAGCTGCCAGAGACAAATGATGTAAAGCTGTATCCAGATACATTAACCCAGCTAGATAAAATCTTGGCCTTTTGAGATTGCAGAGTGGTGAGGGTGTGCACAGTGAATGTTCAGGATTTCTGTGTTGTGCTCCTTTTGTTTTTCACGGTCAAAAGTTTTCTAACTTTAAAAGCAACTCTTTTGGTTTTTTGTTTTGTTTTTTTTACTGAGAATATCTCTTTTTGGTTTGAAATGAGGTTTTGAGCATAAATAAGGCTTTTGTGAGATGTGGGGCTTCTGTCATGATGTTCCTGGATTTTTACATGCTGTATTCTGATAAGCAGATTGTATTTCTGTATCTACTGCAGAAGTCAGAAGATTTTTCTTACTTATCTGGGAACTTGGGAAGAATCTCTTTGGGAATTAGAAAATGGCTGCATGCTCAGGAGTAAGTCAGGTGCATAACAGCTCTTTCTCATACTCCAAACTGCTAGGGCAGAAGCTGCTCTGTGGAGAGCTGGGGTTTGTCATCTTGGAGGCTCAATGATGTACTTCCTGAATCTTATTTATATCTCTTATTTATATATAGGCTCTCACTTCCAAGGGCAAAGCAACACCAGTTCTTGTGGGTACAACTTGCATATTGAAACTTCCAGTTGTGCTGGGCTCGTGGAGAAATGATTTGGTTGCTGATACAGCAACTTGCAGGGAGATGAACTGTGGAAGTAACTTGAGCTACCCAAAAGCAGTTATTTTGCAAATTTATGCAACGTACGTCTGTATATATTTATATTTAAAGACACAAGCTGATTCTATGGGATGTGCATGGAATTTCCCTACACCCCTGATGTGCATGATCCACACATATCTTATGGCTGTCTTGCTGACAGTAGGCGAAAGTACTTGCTCTTGCCCATCTCTTTGAGGGTTTAGCCTGTGGCCTTTGTGTGTTTCCTGCACTCAGTGGGTTCTACTGGGTACATATGGATGAGAGAGGAGTATTTTTATTACTGTGTGATGAACCAAAGTTGACCTTGTTGTTTCGAAATATCTTCATCGAAATAACTTCATCAGCTATATCTCTTGCCTGCTTGATAAAATGCAGACAAAAATACCTTTTGGCCAAGTCAGCTGTCTAGGGAGAGAATCACAAATTGAAAGGTTTTGATTATACTACTTTTTTTTCCCTCCATTTATTGCCAAAGCGGGCCTTTTACATACTAGGTTCTCGCAGCATTTTGAACAAGACATGCAGATTTTCACTGCTTTGGGACTTCTGAAAGCCAGGGCCCGATTAGAAGCTTTCTCTAAAGAGGAGTGAGTGGGACAAAACCTAAGGATTCTGGTTAAGTTTGCAGACATCTCAGAGAAATTATTGGGATTTGTTTGTTTGTTTGTTCGCTTGTTTTTTCCAAAATCTTCAGTCATTCCCTTATCTCAAGAGAAGTTTTATTTCTGAAGGCTTTTTTTAAAATTACATCCTTTAATCACAAAGTGAGCAAGAAGTTTCATGGAGCTTTTGACAGATATTCCTGTAAGGAAACAAAAATAACAGAGATTTGTTCCTTAATACTGTAAATGACAGAAGATTCAACAGCTGGTTATCATCCTCCTCTGACATGGATAATGCATGGATTAGACACTGCACCAAAGTGTGATAAAGCTTAAGTTTCCATCCGAACTCCTTTTTGTTGGTTGAGTCACCATCACTGGAGGCATTTAAAAAATGTGTAGATGTGGTGCTGAGGGACATGGTTTAGTGGTGAACGTGGCAGTGCTCAGTTAATTGGTTGAACTTGGTGATCTTAAAGGTCTTTTCCAACCTAAATTGTTCTATGATTCTGTGCTCTATACTGGAAGGTATCAGCACTGTACGGCTGGTGCTTTGTGCCTGACATAATTGGTACTGAAGTTTTTAGTATTCTCTTTCCACATTAAGGATGCCTTTTTGTTATCAAGATCTTTGCATTTTCTCTCTTCTCCATTCCCCGCAGGTTCCTCCCTCCTTCAGAGGTTATAATACAGAGAACAAGAAGTCAAACTGAAATTTGAATGTTCGACAGGCAGTGGAGATGGTAGCACGCTTTTTAGATGCATCAAAAAAGGATCTATTGCAAAGACAAGTCACTGATCTTTTCTCCATGGCCATCATGGGACTTTGCAGGAAGAGCTGGGCTCTGCTCCATGGTGAGCTTGCCTAGTGTGAGGAAGTTCACAGACATATGCTGTGAGAACATGTAGAGTTCAGCTCAGCCTTAAGAATGCTAGTGTTAGGTCCTTTCTGATTAATCCACTCTTCAACAGTGAGTTGGTATCACACTGCAGACTATGTGAGCTTTTTTTCGTATTCTCTCCTTCCTGCTGAAGCCTGCACAGAGTATCCCACCGTGGTGGGGTTCACCGAGGACTAAACAAGATGCTTCTTGTTCCAGCTATAACCATAGTCTACGTGGAGAAGTTAGGTTTAGTCTAGGACTGTGTTCATTGTGGAGGTCGGAGGGGAAGGCTGTGTTTAAACTTAGGTCTTTCTCTACCTCTTCCCTAAAACCTTCTAGGGAAAGCATAACCGAAGTCCCCTGCTGCTCCACCTGTTAGAGTTAACTCAGAGATGCCAAGGCAAGTCAAGGGAAAGGAGAGACTGGGGAGGACTGCGGGGTAAGAAGGTGCTGTAGGTGCCCTGCTGGCTTAGCCACTGTTGCCTACATAGGATCCATTAAGTTTCCAAACAGCTACTCAAAAGCATTTCGTTTGAGATGGCAACTTGGCTTTCTGAGCCTCATGTGGCTCAGAAGAGGCAGATGTTCTGCAATGTGTTGATCTTTGAGACTTAATGCTTATATTATATTGCTTGTCAAGTTTGCGGTATCCTTTTAGGCTGTGTGGTTATGGGTTCCTCCGTGAGGCCTATTTTATTTAGCATTCAGCATTTAATTGCACATAAACCTCAGTATCTGCAGCTCCTACAGCAGGCATCTCGCTGAAGAAGCGTGAAGATGTCATAATATTTAAAAGAGAAAAATGTGCATTTTTTTTGCTAGCACCTTTAATTTAGGTACCAAAATGATTGGGTAGGAAGCATCTCTCTTATCTCTTGTTGAATCTGATGTGAAAGACAGTTACAGCTTTTCAAACCTGGCTAAAGCTATGAATTATCCTACAATATTTTGGATGGGTCTAATTTAGACAGCTGTCAGACAGAAATATTTTAGATTCTGTATATTAGTAACTCTTGCAGAGGGGCTGTGGCTGTTTCCAAAGTCATTTTTTGTCGTGTAAACGAGAGGTACTCACTTAGCACAGTAACTACTGTAGAGATGTTTGAACAAACAAATTCCTTGCCTGAAATAATTATTCCTAATAGAAGGAGAAATTTAATGGACTTTAAATATTACAGCCTCCTTGTGAGAGGCATATCAGAAACTCTAGGAGGTCTTACTTTAAATGATGGTATACTGCTCAGGTTACTACAGGAGCTCTTCCTTGACATTTCAGGAGCATTTAGGGTATGGGTTTGCAAGTTTTATTTTATCTTATTTTCCGTGTGAAGGACACACTGAAAAAACTAGGAAGAGCCTTCAGTAATCGTGTTACATCACTGTTAACCAACAAAAGGCTTTAAGAACCCTCTAAAAGACAAATCAAAATTAGAACTTAAGCATCAGTTGGGAATTAGGCTGTAATTCTGACTGCAATTTATCCTATCTTTTGATATGGTTCAAATCCTTCCTACCTAGCCTGATTCTCAGCCTTGGGGCTTTGACATTCTGCTTAGTGTTAATTTGATTTGGTTTGACATTCACCCGTTGTATTTTGCATGAATTTGCCTGCTTTGCCTGAGCTGAACTGCTCCACCTGATGGTGAAAATAAGAAAGAAAATACCGTGTCTCGTGCGATGAGGATTTATTTGGACAAAAAAATGTAATCTAGTAGAAGCATTTCATGCTTTAAGGGTATTTGTGCCTTAATCCAGGAGAATTACTAATGATGCCCTGCCCCCTTTATACTTGGATGTAGAGCAGTTAAGGCTATGTAAAGGAGTTGCACAAATATCTTGAATCCACAGTTTTCTTTTGTGTTTCTGGTGAGATACCCAGTGGGTAGCTACTTGTACTGTAGATACGAGCTTCTCAAAGTCCAGATGCTGCCAGAACCTGAGCTGCAGCTGTGCTTTGCAAGACACGCATCTCTGAAAGTTGTTCCTGTTCATGCACAAAAAGGAAAGTGTGGCTGCTTGGTAGCTGTAGGTCTGCTAATATTCTTACTACCCAATATGGAAATACCTAATGGTTGAGTATGTTGGGTAGAAAAGCTTGCCCATGTGGTATTTTCTATCTCGAATCCATTTAGTTGCACAGAAAAGGAGGTAAAAACTAAAGAACTCTGAAAGAAACAACCTGCTTACAAGAGAAGGTTCAAAAGTTTCTGTTGTGACATTGAAAGAGAAACAATCACATAAATCTTGTGCAAGCAGCAAACAAACAGGAAGCATAATAGAGCTGCATGCTCCCAAGTTTTTTAGTTTGCCCAGCTTTTTGCAATGCAAGAGTGTGTAGATGCACGCTACAGTAAATTTGTCTCTGGCACCTTTCATGTCAGAGTATTTTCCATGTGACAGCAGGATCTGTCATCTCTAGATGGTCATTTGTTCAGCCAGGAAAGCAAAAGGTATGATTTGCTATCTTGAGCTGATGTAGCTGGGATGAGGGATGAATCCTGTACGGAAGGATGCTTGTATGTAACGGTACGTGCAAGTTCTTTAAAATATTAGAGCAGACTAAGGCCAAGATTTGCTGTGCTCTTAAGAAGGTAATGTGAGATCCGACCACCAGAGCACAAACTGATTCTGTTCAGCCTGCACTCCTGCAAAAGTAAGGTCATGGTGCACCAGATAAAAATCTCTGTGAATGGACAGACTGCTCTAATTCACACTGTGAAACTGAAGAATCTCCTTGTTGTGTTCAGTTTTCATAGCCTCTATCAAAAATTGCAGATTTTAAGCTGTTCCTGTGGTTTTGTCCTTCACTTTTATTAACCATATACACTTACATTGCACAAAATGATGTGTACAGACCTTTTTTTTTTCTTCTTTTCTTTCTTTCTTTCTCAGACACCCTGGCTCTGGAACACCAGACAGTGCTGGAACGGGTACCCATATCAGGTAAAGGTTACAGTGCTGCCAAAAACCAAATATGACACCTCTGCAGAGCTGTTTGATTAGGGTGGAGTTCTGTGACAACACGTTACTGTGAATGGGCTGCTCAGCATTTCAGAGCTTTGCTAGATGCTCCCCATCTTGCTGGAGTTCAAAATGGGAGAGATGAATATAGCTGTCACACCTGCTTTGAGAGGAAGCGTGGGATCTGAAAACAGATCTGGGAAGTCAAACCATGGAAGCAGACACCTGCAATGGTGGTAGAATGGCCATTTTTTACAAAGTTCTGCGGATACCGAAAGTTTTAGCAAAGCCGCAGATTCAGCGGGTTGGGAAAAGCCAGTATGGTTCTCATAGTTGTTACACTGCATCCGTGAAAATGAATCCCTGGCATTTGGTGTGATCAAAGAGACTGAAGAGAGAAGGTAGGTTTCTCCTTTAGGTACTTAAATAGGGACTGTCCAGCCCTGGCCTCCTGGAAGCTTACAGCAAAAGAAAGTAAAATTAATGAGAGAATTGAGAATATTTTCAGGTCTTTATTTTCAGCAAGGTCTGTAGTTTCATTGATTCAAAAAGCATCAACATTTCTATTCTAGGTCAGAGTATATAAGGTTGTATATAATGTTGGCTCATGGTCATCCTCTTGTCCACCAGGACTCCCAGGTCTTTTTCCCCAGAGCTGCTCTCCAACAGATTAGCCCCCAACCTGTACTGATCCATGGGGTTGTTCTTCCCCAGATGCAGAACTTTCCACTTGCCCTGCTTGAATTGCATTAAATTTCTCCCCACCGAGCTCTCCAGCCTGTCTAGGTCACTCTGGATGGCAGCACAGTGCTCCAGTGTGTCAGCCACTCCTCCCAGTTTTGTATCATCAGCAAATCTGCTGAGGGTACACTCTATCCCCTCGCCCAGGTCATTGATGAAGGTGATAAACAGCATTGGACCCAGTACCAACCCCTGGGGGATGACACTACTCACAAGCCTCCAGCTAGAGTTTGCTCCACTGACCACAACTATCTGGGCTCTGTCCTTCAACCAGTTCCAAATCCATCTCACCGCATGTTCCCTTCCCTTTTTTTTAATTACACCTAATCAAAAGCTTACTGGCAGTCTTACTAAGTCAGAGAAACATTACATTGGAACAAGAAATGGCTTTAAAAGATGGATTTTGAGTGTACACATTTTTTATAAAGCATAAGCATGTGTTTGTACCTAAATAACCCACACAGAGCGTTTTATGAGCCCCTAAGGACTCTCAGTTGCAGAGAAGTGATCTACAAAAGGGAATAGGAATGAAAAAGACAACTGAAACATCTCCTGCCAATGGAAATAGCTCATGCCCTACTTGGGTGCATGATTGTGCCAGTGCAAAATGCTCTAGAGGTGGTTCATCTAATCCCTCAGGAGATGCCCTCAGGAGCTTCTGTGCCAGTGCTCCTCTCTAGCACTTCAATGGACGACTTGACTAATGGGGAGGCACAATAGCATGGGAATTAGAGTAGCTTCTAGGACAGGCTGTCTTAGGCTGAGGGCTAAACAGTTTATATATGCCAACAGTTACCTCCTTTGAAGTCACCCCAGGTTGGTTTTGGTTGTGCATAAGTTCGTGTGTCTTGTTATTTTTATTTCTTTCACTTTTAAACATGTGTGACCATACTGCGTATCAAACAAGACACTTGAATAAATGATTTTCTTCTTTCCAAATGTTAATATGTTTCCAGAATTTGGTTAATTTCTTTAAAAGCAGGCTTTTGTATTAGAAAGAGCTCTATTTAAAGCTCACAACGTTTTCATCATGAGATGAGATTACACACTGGCATTACTTTAATCTGCTCTTAAGCATTGCCTCTTTTGCAGTGTTTTAAACCAACATTACTAATGTACAGAAGAATGTTTCAAGTAATCTTTCAAAAAAGACTTAGGAGTACTCAGAATTTAGCTTGTTCTAGGTCCCAAACAGGCATCATAATTTTTTGGTATTATATATATGTATACAATATTACAATACTGTCAAGATTAAAGCATAAGAGGAGGGTAAGTTGAGGAGCTTTATTTTTCAAGAGCCATCAAAGTTTGAAAGAGGCAACCATCGTCATTTTTCTTACATAGGATGCTTATGTGTAATTCAATAATTCTGTTATTAAACATGTCTCCTATAGACCTCAGCTGCCCGTAATGTCAATTAGACTCGATTAACCTTTTCTCCTCTCCGTCTTTCAGCCACTGCTGCCTGACCTTCATTATTACTACATAGTTGAATTGTCATTCTACTGGTCCTTAATGTTTTCTCAATTCATTGACATCAAAAGAAAGGTAAGAACACTGAAAGACTGAAAACATCAGAAGTTTTAAGCACCTATCTTTCTTAACTTGAGGAATACCTGTATTGTCTGTGAACTGGAAATACGGTCCTTTCTAGTCACCATCTCTTGTAGATATTTGTCACTGAACAACTAGCTTGTCTTACTCTGTTCCTTGTTACTATGATGTGAGATTTTTCTGCACATGGGAAGAAAAGCCTGAAGTAATCGAATGTTCAAGGGGAAACAGCATCAGCTGAGAAAACCTTCTGTTCCCATACAGTGATTTGATTGGAATTGAACATGTAGCAACTGGTAGATGTACAGTTTCTTCTAAGAGTTAAATGATGAAATATCAATGACAGAGCAAGACTGCCTCGTAAATTCACAATATTGCTTTGGTAAGCTCTACGACGGCTTCAATTTATATTGTACAAAGAGATGGTGAAAACATACATTTAATATTAAAAAGTGATGTTACATTTGATCTTACCTTTATGGTTATGAAATGTCAAGTAGCTGAGCATTGCTATTAAGGGGCTATTAATCAAGAAAATAGAACTCTGGCCAAATAAAAATATATTTCCAGTATCAATAGCAACCTATTCCATATTCCTTCATCCAAGTTCTCTCCTCCCTGAGAGAGCAAAACCAGGCAGCATGACAGTTGTTCTATAGTAACAGTCCAGTAAGCTATTCTTACAGCGGTTTATAATGTTGCAAAATTATTTGTTTAAAGCATTTGGAAGGATTTTGTAATATTTTTATGTGCCTCCTTCTGCTGACATTTAATTAAATGCTTGTAGGCTGTGCTAATGGAAAAATCCCTGTTTACTAGAATTTTAGCAAGAGTATAACTCTTTAAAGACTAAATGAAGGATCCTGTATGTCCTGAATAAATGTATCTGCTATTTGGAACCACACGGTGCTCCTGGGAGTCTTGTGTCAGAGCCGCATATGTAGAAAAACACCCCTCTGTTTGGATTTCCAGATTTTTCGAGAAGTGGAAATCTCAAGAAAACATCCCCAAACTGGAAATCCGTATTGGAGTGTAAATTGTACACAAAATAACTGATTTAGGATGAATATGTGTAAATGCCTTGCTCGCATCGTCTGTAGATGCTAAACATTCCGTTAATCGTGGCCTTGAAATGCATCCGACTTCAGTGTTTCAAAAAGAGAGATGCAGAAAACCAGTGCTCAGCAGAGCAATACGATGGTGGAGAAGAACTTAAATCAAGAGTAACATTGACTAATACACACAGCCTGCAGGTGCCAGCAATACTGAATAGCCGTTTGTTAGCGTATCAACCAAAACCAAACCTCTGCAGCAATGTTGCCAAATTGTTCGGATTATTGCTGCAGAAATGTGTGGAGTCTAATCCGTCTCCTTACGTTCATATTCAGCCCTCTCCACTCTGCCATTGCTTATATTTTGATTTCTTAGTATGCCTCTTGAGGGAGAGGAAAACGTAACAGCATTGAAATTTTAACAGTACTGCCATTTTGCAGAACAATACATCTTTAAAGAATATTTAATTAGTTCCTGACTAGTTGCTTTGCTCATGTGAAAAGTAATTGGAGGCTACTTGAACAGCATCTAAGTTCAGCACTGAAATACACTTCTGAAAAGGGCCGTTGGGAAAGTCAGTGATGCCTGTCTCATTTAATACATCTCATGAGCAAATGCTATAGCTTTTTCCCTCATGACTGGGCGAGTGTGTGCCCGTTGGTGAGCTGAGCACAGAGCTAAAGTCTGATCCTGTCCTAGTACAGATGCAAGTAAACAATCTTTTGCGAGTCTGTTTCTCTGTTATATATAAATGGCTTTCTCCTGTTATCAGGAAGACTTTGCAGCAGCCTGCTGTGGAAATCGAAGTGGATTACTAACAGCTAAGGAACACCCCTGCCGCAGGTTTTCAGTTCTTGAACCCAGAGCATCAAATCAAAGCAGTGTCTCATGCATCTGCTGCATCTGAGAACGGCCGGTGTCCAGCAGAGAAGCGGGAGCACAATATCTGCAGTGCAAGGATAACAAAGCAAAAGCCTTTCCTTATAAGCACCCTGCAGGAAACAGTGGAGATGCTGTATTTATAAATAACCTATTAGATCACTGACCAGTTTGCACTGTGGAGACAATTCTTTTTGTAGTGTAAGCAAAATTGATAACTAGGAAGATCAGGCTGGAGAAACGCGGCCATGCGCTGGTGTCACACAAGACGACGTTCTGTGGCCAGGGGCAAGTGCAGCCGTCGAGGACACCCAGGAGTTGAGAAATGCTTATAGCAGTTGACAGAAAAGGAGTACAGGCTTGACAGAGACACCAGCTGTTGCAGCACCATAATAGTTCATTTTGAAAGAGCAGGTTTGGTTTGAAAAATGTGGAAACCTCTTAATATACCCAATATGCAATGTGTGAAACGGTGCCCGTATGAAATAAGGCTCCATTTAATTGGAAGAGAGAGGAAATTGGTCAGCTAATTAATACCAGACACTATTGTAGTACTTTATGACAGCTTATATAGAACAGATTAACAGTTCTCAGCCTAAAAAAACCTGTTAGTGTTTTCACGTTACAGTGAGAGGAATACGTTTATCTAAGTCTTGGCTAACATTCTAGATACTCCAAACTCAGCAGTGGCTCTGTTGTAGTCTGGGGTGATAAAAAGTGCCCTGGTAGCCTCATGCACTGCAGGAATTCAGCCAATTGCTTTTATGTGGCTGGGTTTTGTCTCAAGGTGAGGTCTCTGAAACCATCAGCACGTAGCACTGGCCTGACTCCAGCACTGCTCTGTTTTGCTCACTGTAGCTCAAGAAAAATGTACTCACTGCTTTCCATCTCCGTTTTTATTCTTCTCTACTAGCAGTTCATGACTTCAAAATTACTTGCAGTTGGTTGCTGACTTTCAAATACCTGTTTGTCTGTCTGTCTTTAGATGTTATAAATTCCACCAGATTGTCTTCGCCTGGCTGGAGAGGTGTGAGCAAACTATTTAGGCTGTTGCACATAGCTATTATTGACACTAAGGCAGCACACTGAGTAGATTAACTTTTACAGTTCTATAATGGCATGTTTGCTTCATAAATATGTACTGTGTTGCTGTAATGATGTTTCACCCTTAAAGGTTTTAATTTCCAAAGACTGCTACCTAGGATGATTTGTTTTTTTATCATCTCTGTCCAGCTTCCCGTACTCCTTTTTTGTAAAACACAAGAGGAAAAAAAATCAGATCAGGGAACTGCCTAAAATTTCTACTCAGTCAGTATTTAACGGGTTTGTAGAAGATCTAGGAGACCTTCCTGTGTATTCACACCTTTTCGTTCCAAGCATTTGGCAATTCCTAGAGCTTCTGTGGTTTACTTTTCTTATTAAATGACAGTTCACTCGTTTCCTCAGAACAAAATAATATGTTGCTGCTAATTTTCTTGAATATTCCATTTTGATTCTTAAAATTTCATGCTGTATTTCACTAAATCTGGATCTTTGATGTCTTTCTTCAAACTCAGTATAAAAAAAAAAAAATCATGGAGCTGATTTCTTTGTTTTCGGAGGAAAGGAATTCAGATTGTGTACATTTTGCAGACCTTTACTACAATTATAATTGCTGAAACCTTTAGCTGGTGATAATCCCTTTCCTTGTTGATCTCCCGAAGCTGGAGTGACTAATGAAGATGATGTTTTGCCCTTCAGTGGTACTAGTGCTCCATTGCCGCTTGGCAATTTAGTCAGTGAGTGCAAGACATTAAGCAAACATGGATAGCAGAAGCCTCGAATCCAGAGGGCTTGTCTACAAGTTGAGACCCATGGAGTTCCTCTGTTGTCTGCCCTGTGCTCTTCCCACTGATGATGTCAGGAATAGTTTCTTTCCCCTATTCTTAGCCACCAATTTTCATGAGATGGGTAGATGGGTACATGACATCTTTCAGCAGTTACATCTGGAGGCTATAAATCGACTGTAAATAAATGCATCTTGCACAAACATACATAGTTTGAAATACACTTTAAAGAAGAGAAAAAAACATAAAGAATCAAAAAACCACAGCTGCTTTTCTGCGATATAGGAGTGAAAATGCTTGAGTAAGCTGGGAACACAAGTACCCATTGCGGGGACTTGTCCTATTAGTTTCTAGGTATTCATTACCCTGCTGTATAATTAAAATGTAACAGGTAGCATCTTCAAAGCATGGTATTAATTACTGACGTAAAGAAATGTCACAAACATAAAAGAGAGGACCAGAAGAACAAAAGTAGACTTATTGATATCACTGCTACTTTTTTCTAACAATTTTAATTAGATCAGTCCAGCGTCTCTGTTTCAGAGCTGGCAGTCAGATAACTGTCTCTTTTAAGAAAGATTATTAGAGAAGTTGTTCCTTGGGCAGCATTTCTGTAAGGAGACTCCTGCGGAAGTGCAGAAGACTCCTGCCCAAGAGCATTAGGGCTCCTTAGGAATAATCCATATTGTCAGGAATGCCTTGAAGAGTTCCCAAGAGGGATTAGAAATCTTGTATTTGTAGAACATGGATGTGTCAGCTGTAAAAACAGAGGAGATTTTCTACTTGGCTTCTTCGCCCATTTGGACCGTCTATGTGCTAACAGAATTGCAGTTAGAAGGAGAATGAAGAACAGGGCCGTAGCATTTGCAGCTGAAGCAGGTAGAGGGCTAGGCTGTGGTATGGCCATGTGGCAGGACTAGTAGTTTATTTCTAATCCCAGGGAATAAGGTAGGTGCTTTTCTGGTTTGATTGTGGTGAGGTAAATGTATAGGTTTGTAGTTCCTGAAATGACTAAGATGCAGTTCCTCTGCTTTCTCTTAAGACCTTTAAAAAGGGAAACAGCCTTTAATTCTCTTATTTTTCAGCCTGCTTTAAGAAAAATGGATTTAAAGCAATGGCTTGATATGATTACTGAATGTATCTGATTGTGCTCCATGCTGCTGGGGACCACATAACTCGTCTGAGAAGTGTTGGGTGTATGCCAAACATGGATAAGGTTCTCTCCTTTTAGACTTTTTTTTCTCTTTCCTTCCCCACCCTCCCCACCCATTCAGCTTAGTGTTGGAGATACTGGCAATGCCCATGGATGAGTATGTGTAGGAAATAGGACCTTGTAGCACGTGATAACTTTAAACATAAAGTGATAGACTAGAAGCAGGTCCTGTCCCTATTTAGTTTGTAAGACTACTCAACCCACAGGCCTTTTTCTCAGACTTTAGGTGTACATTGCAGTGAAGCCCACCCTGGTACTGACACTGCGGCTCTACATGTCCTTGAAAACAGCAGTGCCTGTTGCATTCCCATAGAGAACAGCAGTTATTCCTAAAGAGAACTAGCAGTTATTCTTCCCCGTACGAGAGAGAAAGAGCAGTCATCAGCTGTAGCTGCTGCTTTTCTGGAGTTGACCCTGTGTTAGTTGGAACTCACCAGCACTTTCCTTAGGGCCCTCCTGCCCAACACGCATACCTTCAGTCCCTTCGCAAACCAACTGCTGCTCCTCTAAAGGCTGCAGGGTCCCGGTTTTGATTTCCCTACTGTGGGCCACTTAGCTGAAAACTACCAGAGGACTGGCCCATGAACACTGCCAGAAAGCCAAATTCCACCTCACAGGATACTTGGCAAACAAGCTGCCTGAAGGAGCTGCTGCTTCTGACTGCCTGGATCTCTCCCTTCAGACAGCCCTTCCTGTGAGACTTTGCACTCAGTGCATGGAGAAACTCCCCAGTCAAATAATGCTTGTGATCTGTTCTTCAGGGGTTTGATATAATTTTCTCAATACTGTGCAGCTAGTTCAGCAAACTCCAGCAAGACTCCTTTTTGACTGATTGGTGCCTTGCAGAGAAGAGTCTCATCTCTGCGGGTCCTCTTCTCTCAGTGATCAGTCAGGGAGTCCAGGCCAGGCAGACAGGTTGTTCTCTCTGCTTTCCCTGCCCCTTGGCATTTATCTGGGAATATGATGTTACAGGAGGTTCATTGCTTCTGGTATTTTTCAATAGTAACAATTGCTTGCTGGCCAGATAACTCAGTTACTGATCTGAAGATCAGCTAACCAGCATCGTTTGGGAGGCAGCAGATTAAATCTGCGTAGAAGGAGCTGCACCAACTCATTTGAAGACTTTTCTGACCCTGTTACTGTGTGAAGACAAAGCAGCTTCATTTGGAAAAAAAACAAAAAACAGAAAAACAATAAAAAACCCCTGGAACTGGGATTCTGATCTTTGTGAAATCTCTCGGTTGAGCTTGGCAGGTGACTGTTGGTAACTCCTAGTGCAGTGAAAATGTGTTTTCCCTTCCTTTGTACCTATTTGAACTCTTGTGAATGGTGTGTTATTTTGCATATTGCACATTACTTGGTGTATAGAAATATGGTATAATTTTTGTATGAACACAGGCCTTTTCAAAGTAACTTCTGCCACAAATGTTGACTTCATTACATTAAATGACTGTGATCTGAGAAGTGTAGATATTACCTAGCTTTCAACAATATTTTTGCATTTTTTATCATTCAATGATTATTTTATTCAGTCTAAGTGAAATATATAGCACGTTATTTAATGCACTTATGTATCAGGGTCTTTATGTAACGTAAGCAGAATGCTGGGTTTCAAAAGCACCCATCCATTTTTGTGTCAGAGAACTGAATCTCAGTTTGCTTCATGGTGTTTCTATTTTTTTCCTCCTGCTTCTTGCTACTCTAGGATTTTGGCATCATGTTTACACATCACATTGTAACAATCACCCTGATAACCTTCTCATATGTCACCAATTTGACACGAGTGGGAACCTTGACCTTATGTCTCCATGATGCGGCCGATGTCGTCCTAGAGGTGAGATAATCCGTGTGTTGTCGGTGGCTGTACATGGTATTCACTCTTTGGAGACCTAACATGTCAATAGGTAGAATTTGTTTCCTATACTTGCAGAACAAGTATTTCCTAAGCAAGGAGTCTTCTTCAAGATGGTAATGGTGATTAATATAGTGTATTTCCTTGTTGGAATATAGTACACTTGTAGCAGTGCATGTTTGTTAACTTCAGGCTGGTTTATCCCTTGATAAATTGCTTGTACAGAGCAGAGACTGGTAATGCTCTGCATGCCGGGGGGAGTTACACACAGATTTTAACTATAACATGCTAAAGTCAAAAGCTCAAAGCTGCAAAATCTGGAAAGAGGTGACCATGAGATAGAAGCTTCTGGTTCTCGACCCCTCTAAGGTGGTGTGTGGGCAAGAACCCTTTCTCTGAAACAGTCAAAGTGTCACGGTTTGTTTCTGCTATGCTTTGCTGGGCAGAAGGTGCTGCAAAATTTAGTAGCTATTTGTGCACAGGCAGAGGGCTGACCTCTGGTCCCCTGGATTTTACAGGCTCCCTGCCTCCACATCCAGATGCAAGTATTAAGCAGTTGGCTTTGGAAAAGAAGGGATGAATGAAATTCTTTTAAGTCAAGATGGTCTGTAAACTTCCAACACAACAATTTAGAGATGTTATAATCCTCTATCTGCATTAGGTTTTTAGGCAGCTCTGGGTGATGCTGGTAGTGCGCTGTCTGTGAACTTTCCATCAGGATTAAACCAAATTTAATAACTATTTAATCTGAAATTATTTTTTATTCAAGTAGTTGCAAGGATCCTGTTATGTAAGAATATAGTCTCACTGTGCGAGCCGCCTATTGCAGAGTCAAAATCCTGCCATTCTGATTCGATAGTACTGTAAATCTGGTTTTATTTTTTAATCTTTTTTTAATCTACAGGGCACATGACTGCCTGAGATAGAAAGCAACAAGAGTATCTGGATTTCTCCTGTTGCAAATAAACACATCTTTACAAGTTTCTTTTTGTGTTTTAGCAATGTGTGTAGATCCATTCTGCTAGCTGTGAGTTGACCCAAACTTTTGTCATTCCTCTTCTCTCACCACCAGAAGTGTTCAGTCGAGATCAAACCGATGGAACTATAAAACCACTGGAGAGCAACTGTACTGGGCTAGCTAAAACCTTACCTTCAACGCAGATTTTTGCTCAGTTCCTCTGTTCATTCACTGGCTAAGACAAAGAGAAATTGCTGGTATTCTCACATGATTTGCAAACGTTCAGCAAATACACTTCCCTATGAGGCACATACTTTAGTGGCCTTTCTAGTCAATTCATTCAGTCTGTTCTGACTGGAAATATTTCTGACTGGAAATACTAAAGCTGCTCTAAAGTGGTAGGAAAGAGAATCACAAGCCCTTAGCAGCATTTACTAGGAGGGCCATTATGATTTGCTCAACAGACTTTCTCCTGCTAGGGCCGTGGGTCACGGCCCCGGTGCCATGTGAGAGAACATGAACTCTCACAAACTGCTGACATTGCTGAGGGGAAAGTCAGCACAGAGAAAGAAAATTACTGAAGCTGGAAAAATCTCTTGCCATGATGGGTCAGTTGTGTACCTGACCTGTTTAACATATTATATACTTGTAAAAAATGAAAAGCTACTTTTGCTCTTCTCATTGTAGAAAGATAGTATATATTGGTAGGAATACTGGAGGTGAGGTTTTTTTTTCCATAAGTCTTCAGGTATGTGCAGGTACAGAAGACTCATAGTAGGATTTTCAGGAATATGTAGCTCTTCTCTTAGGTCTGAGTGGAAGGTACCTTGGATACTCAGAGCAGCTTAGCCATGGCAGGACAAACCAAACATAATTTGCTTGCCTAGGAAGCCGTTACATTAACTTAAGGGGAAATCTGGGCTACTGAGAGGCCATTTTCAGAATCCCAGTTCAGTTGTTTATGGGATCTTGGGTATCTTTGCACTGCAGTATAGCTTGTGGGTTGGAAAGCTGTGACCTAACCTGCTGAGGCACTTAAAATCCCACCTGTTTGGGGACCTTGAGACTTACTATGTCTCTGGTGTATGAGCCTCACGTAGCTGACAGTTCAACCTGAATCCTTTCTGTCAGGTTCCAGCTATCTCCTAACACATATTTCTGAAAGAGCAGAGAATGGACACTTCAGACCAAGGCAAATAGCTGTGCTGTAAAATAAAAGGATTTAAATAAACTAGCAAGAGTATCTGGAAGACCTGTTACTCAGTTCGAGTTACAATTTTTAAGCTTTGAAGATTGTGTTGTATTGTCTTAGATGGCCAAATTCCGTCCAACAACAACATCAGCGTTCCCCTTTTTTGTAGTCCTTTCTTATCAATGTAATTTGTAGATTTGTTGCTTAAGAGCTGATGACCCAACAGCTGTACTGGTTTTGAGAAATTGCATGATACTACTACAAGTTGCTGTGGCAATATCAGCTCCATACATTATGAAACCAGCTTTTTTAAACTGCCACCATGAAAATACATCCAAAATTTTTATCTGAACTTTCAGTCTTCTGAAAATCTGGGTGTTAGTTACTTTTTTGCTTTCCATGTTGGCACCAAAGCCAAGTTCTCTTTTCCTTAAACCAGATGATGAATACAAACTGCTAGGAAGCTCATTTGTGTCCACTAGAATATTGGGGTGATCTGGAAGGGTTATGTTTTCTTTGCTGCACTGGTGACTTCCCTCATGTTTTGTGAACTTCCTAACTTGTTTTCTATTGGTGATGAATATCCTTTATACTTAGGTTTTGAATGGAAACATTGTCGGAGTTAGGTAACGTACAAAAGTGCAGATTGGTTTTGGAATCCAGATTGTCTAACATGAGCATTGAGCACTTTTAGGTTCAATGTGTTCATACCAAAAAAAAATCAGACAAAATGCAAGAGTGCCTCTCACTAGTTTAGGGAAATCTCTTGTTTGAATTCTGCATTCAGAATAGTATTCTGTATGCAGAGTTGTGGTAATTTTGCTCCCCCTTATCCCTCTGGAAAGTCTACACAACTAAGTGTCTTCTGATGATATGGGGCATAGTAAGGGATTTGAGAGAAAGTTTATATACAGCAACCTCTAGAAGGTCAGAGAGCATGGGGCAAGTGGAAGATGGATGGATGCTGAAAATGCAAGTGGAGAATACTTGAAAGATCAGAGACAGGTAGGTAAAGAGGTTGGGACGAAGGACAGCACGAACACAATGGGATTCAGCAAAAGGTTTAGAAGAGTTTTGTGAATCTGAAATTGTAGGATTTCAAAAAGGAAATTGAATGGGGAAGAAGGAAATGAGATGTACTCTGGTTTTATGCAGTCTGGGATTTTTTCTGACAAAACATTTTCCAGCTGCTTGTTGGAGAGGAGTCACAAGGTCACTGTGAGGTGGCCCGATGAAAATGTTAGTGATTTCACAAAAAATTTATTTCATCTTCTTACAGCTTATACACAAGAGAACTCAGTTGTCCTCACAGAAGTAAACAGACATTTCTTTCTTTTACAGGCTGCCAAAATGGCAAACTATTGCAAGTGTCAAAAACTGAGTGACCTTCTGTTCCTTACATTTGCCATTGTCTTCATTGTCAGTAGGCTTGGCATATATCCCTTATGGTGAGTAAGCACATTGTTTTCCTCACATGCTAAGCATCAAACAAGCTTGGAACTAATATGTTGTAATTGAACGTAAGTCATTGACATTACTGTGTTTCCCAAAGCACCAAGGACAGTTTCAGACACAACTAGGTGCTGAAATACCCTAGTTGCTAGAGTGCCATTGTGTTTACTGTTTGCTAGACAAGAAACATAAGGGGCTTCTACTGGTTTTGTAGTAGAAGTGGGTAGGAGAGCATATAGCTTCACGTTAGTGGTTGGTCACCTGTGTTGGCAAGAAGTTAGAGGAGAAAAAAAATATTAGTCACTGAAGACACTGTTCAGAGGCTAAGCTTGAAGCTGGCGTCGTCTCATTAGCTTTCAGTGCACACTTGATGAACATGTTCAGCTCAAAGCAAAACAAAATGAGATAAGGAAAGTCTGGTCCTCTGAAATCAGTATAAGGATGTTATTGCAATACTGCAGGCTACTCCTTTTCCATCCCACCTTTGAACTGGGGGTCCTGAGAAGCTGTTTAATACAAACATCTATAAGGTACTTAGACAGGTGTTACTATAATCTCACCTCTTCCCAGACAAAGGCTGCTGCTTGCATGTGAACATTCTCTTCTAGGCACACGCATGGGCATGCACATAAACGAGACATAGATGGTTGATTTTTTAGCTAGGGTCAACATCCAGAAGGCAGCTACCTGGTTAGGAAATGCGCTGATATACTACCCTGCTGTACTTCGCTGTAGTAAACCCATTCAAGGTTTTCTGTAACCTGGGAGAAAGTATTGGCCTCACTCTTTTCTGTTCTGCATCCTTCCTTTCTCGTGTATGAACAGAACGAACCCAAATCTCTGTGTCCCTATGAGAGCAAAAGGGGTCTATCATTACATCAGAAAGTAAGAGTGACAGTTTGGGGTTTGGGAAGCACCAAGAATACCAGAAATGTTACCCTTTGCCGTTTTATTTAGAGGGATTACCACTGAGCTCCTTATTTAAACATACAGAGGATTTACAGATGCCAATATCAACCTCTCTGCCATAGATTCCTTTCAGATCCTCTATAATGGTATCTCTTTGGGGTTTTGTTAATGCAAACAGGATAAGACCAAGGTGCCTTTAGGGAGCTGTGTCATCAGCTCTGCTTAACAGCACAATGTGGAAGTCTCATTTAGCATTTAATGACTCCAAAGAGAATGTGATAATGTCTGGTCCCTACTGCACTTTGAGTTGGTAAAGGACCACGACCAAAGGAGAAAATAGATAGATGTACAAACTGCATGTTTAAAAATGCTTGTTAATTTTTCCAAGAAGCAATTATTTGTTTCTTAAACAGCTTTGCTTTCCTTTCCTCAGTCCTTCCTTGAAGATATCTTGGCCATTCACTCAATTTCTGTTAATGAAGTAAGCTAGTTTTTCTACTTGCATGATCTCAGATAGGAAAAAAATGGTGGCACTCCTCCTTGTAGGATTTCCTCTGCCTGTTGCATTCTAGTTTCTATTGAGAAATGGAGGGAGGTCTCAATTCCACCAGAGCAGTTCTGCCACTGGAGACTGCAGTACATGACTGCTTCAGGGAAGGCTTGGTCAGATGATGACTGGATAGGCTCACAAAGGGGAAGTCATACTTGAACAACCTGATAACCTTCTATGATGAAATAACCTGATTGGTAGATGAGGAGAGAGCGGTGGATAGATAGTCCACCTGGAGTTCAGTAAGGCTCCCAGAAGATCCTGAGAGAGAAGCTGATAACATATGGGCTAGTTGAGCAAACAGCGAGGTGAGTTGAGAACTGGCTGAGCAGCCAGACCCAAAGGGTGGTGATCAGTGGTATGAAGTTGAGTTGGGGGCCAGTAATTAACAATGTACCCGAGGGTTCAATACTGAGTCCAATCCCATTCAACATATTCATTAATGGTCTGGGTGATGCAGCAGAATGCACCCTCAAACTTTTGCTCGTATTTCAACCTGTGGGGAGCAGCTGATACACCAGAGAGTTGTCCTGCCATCCAGAGTGAAGGAACCTTGACAAGCTGGAGAAATGGGCCCACAGGTACCTCTTGCAGTTCAGCAAAGGGCAGTGCAAAGTCCTACACCAGTGTATGCTGGGGACGGACCAGCTGGAAGACAGCTTTGCATGAAAGGAATTGTGGCTTCCAGTGAACACCAAGTTGAATGTGAGCCAGCAATGTGCCCTCGCAGCAAAGAAGGCCAGTGGTATCCTGGGCTGCAGTAGGAGAGGTGTTGCCAGCAGGCTGAGCAAGGTGGTCCTTTCCCTCTACTCAGCAAAGGCCACACCTGGAGTGCCATGTCCAGTTCTGGATGGGAGAAATACCAGAGAGATACGAAACTGTTGGAGACAGTCCAGCAAAGGGTCACTAAGACTGAGCACCACTCACATGAGGAAAGGCTGAGGCAGGTGGGACTGTTCAGCATAGAGCAGAGAAAGCTCAGGACGGATATTATCAATTTATATAAATATATGAAGGGAAAGTGTAAAGAAGACTGAGCCAGTCTCTTTTCAGTGGTGCTTGGGGCCAGAGTCAATGAGCATGAACACAGGAGGTTCCATCTGGACACTGGCACAGGTTGCTCAGAGAGGTTGTGGAGTCTTCATTCTTGGAGATACTCAAAAGCCAGCTGGACAGTTATGGTCCTGGGCAGCCCACTACAGGCGACCCAAGTTGAGCAGGACATCGGACAGGATGATATCCAGAGGTCCCTGCCAACCTCAGCCATTCTGTGGTTCTGTGGACTGCCTTATGTGTTTAGCTGTGACTCCGGCATTTAAACCTCACTCTGTATTATTTGAAATGGCAGAGAAGGAACTGCTGACTTGAAATTTTTTGTTATTTAAACAAACTTTACCGGATCACTTCTATGTGCTTGCCTTGCTGAATCGTCAACAAAAAGCAGATTAATCTCGTCTGAGTGCACAATTTTGAAGGAGGGCATTAGTCTTCACACGTTTAACTGGAAGCAGCTTCCCAATAAGCTTTTTCTCTTGAGACATCTGAAAATCAGCAAGGTCCAGATTTTTCCATCCTTACTACGGTAGTCAAATTTTGGAAAGTCCACACTTTCAACCTAAAGCATTTAAAATAACCCCGTGTGTTTATAACTGTGTTTATAACCCTAACTGTTCCAGGCTGCTGACGTCCCAGCACTCTGAAGCTCAGAAGCTGGAAGTTCACACTGTCTTCAGTGGTTTCTGTGAAGTGTTGCAGCCAAGTATCACACTGCAGGAAGCTCTTACCAGGACTAGGCAAATTATGAATTAAAGATTGACGTAGCTAGAGGCAATCAGGCATCACAGAGCTAAAGTCTGTGTAAGTGTCCCTAATACGTACGTACCTCATGCTGTCTGACTGGCAGAGTCCTGGAAGAGATTACCAGCACCACGATAAGTTATCTAGCAGCTGTCAAAACTTGAGCCCTACTTTATAGCTCTGGAAATTTATTCTGGTGTTCTGGATGTGCCCATCCATTCCCATATACCTTAAGTGACAGCAGCACTTCAGTGCCACTTTAGGTTGAACTTTGTCCGAATCCTGCTCTTTAGAGTAGCAGAGGCTCAGTGTGCTGAAAGTAGGGTAAAAACTGAAGGAAGTAGATGTGGGGAAGAGGGAGAGGGAAGACTGCTGCAAAGTTGTTTCTGTTGTCGATGTCAGCTCCCTTGATAGGGAATACTGGGCTAATGAGGACAGCAGGCTACAGCCAGGGGTGAGGGTTCCTGCTGGGATGGAAAAGATCAACATGGACTCATGCAGGCAGAGGGTTTGTGCATTACGAGGATTCAGCTGCTGACAGGGTGCTGTGTGCTCCTGTGTCACAGATGGAGTGGTTACTCTGCCTCTCCTCCCTTAATCCATGAAAGAACACGATTATTTATTCAAATATGCAAATGGTTCAGTGTGGTGTATATGGTCTTTGATTTTCAAGACCATCTTATTTCCAGACCAAAACCTTGATGTATGTACTCCTAATGGTTACTCTTATATATGCCTATAATCCTTACACACACCTACAATCCTTACATACACTTTACATATACCTGTAATCCTTACATACACCTTACATACACCTGTAATCCTTACATACACCTGTAATCCTTACATACACCTTACCTGTATATACCTGTAATCAAAGAGCCCAAAAGCAGTTTCCTAGCTGTGCCGTGGGCGTTGCGTGTGGGAGTCAGGGTTAGTGGGGGTAAAGCACGGGATGGATGAGCTTGTCTCTCACAAATCCTTTTTCTCTATGAAACAGCAATTCTAAATCTTCAGCCTTGTTAGTAGCTTGCGTGTCAGCACAGATGAGTCATTGGAGTGGCAGCAGGCCAGGAAGCATAGTTTTGCTCTCCTTTGCTGAATATTCAAAATAGCAAAATTTGGTGCCTGATTAATATGACATAAATATGCAAGTTTTTCTAGCATAAAACCCGAGTTGTGTAAAATCGGTGTGCGTGTAAAAGGAAGACTAATTTATAAGAAAACTCCCCCCACACAGGAAGACAAATAACCCAAGACAGACTTCCAGAGACATCGCTTATGCCTCTGGCATGCTGTTGTGCTCCAGATTTGCACAAGTGCCATTTAATTTTGCATAAAGGTGCTAATAAAGCATTCAGAATGTATCAAATGCTGTTGTTTGAAGGTTGTTTTAGCAGCGGGGCTAAGACAAAAGAAGCTGGCAATTAGGTATATATTTAGCAGTCTTTCTGCAGGCATCTGGAGTTCATTTCAGCAATAATTCAAAAACCCCAGGACACTTTCTGCCTCCTGCTGCTAAGTGAACGTAGGAGTAAAGCTGCTATTTTCACTGACAAGACATTTTGCTTGTGAAATTCTCCCACTTGCGCATAATCACTGTTCTAGCAAATTACAACATAAAACACAACTCGCCATGAGTCAGGGGGAACATGATGCCTTCTCAGGTGACACAGGAATGTAGAGAGAATGAAAGCAATCTCCAACCAAAGAAGATATAAATTATGTGAGCCCTTGGCTACTCTAATCAGGCTGGGCAAAGCAGTTACCTCAAGCCTTTTTTCATTTCAATAAGCCTTGCAATTCCTCCTCCCCAGGCTTCAAATGTTTGCTCTTGCTGTAGTTAACACGGACATAGTCTTCTCTTTGTTGATAAAGGAATGGTTTGCCCTTTGCTATTGTTTTGGTTTTGTTTCAATATCCAGGAAGGGAAACTCCAGGGGGTTGTAATATTTATTAATCATTTTTTGGAGGTGTGCAAAGGTCAAAGAGGCATCTTCCATTCCAGGAGACAAGAGTGAAGAAGGAAAGACTGCGTTTTCCAGTTTTTCTTTGCTCATTGGTAACTGCAGAGTTCATGGTGTGAGCACCGTGGAACTCCTCAAGTCTGTTGCACAGGAGACCCAAGACTACTCACTTTGCTAGTTGTTCGGGAATACACACTTTTTTTGACAGGGCAGTTTAGATAAATCTCCTAATATTCTGAAGAGTTTCTTATCTGAAACTGGTTTCACAGAGACCACTAACCAGGGTATTTCCATGAACTTTAGAGGAAGAAAGGTAGTTGGTGTGGAGGGCGGTGCAAGGTTACTAAACCTGTTCATCGTTTTAAAAGATAGTTTAAGGTAAAGGTGTTAACTTTGGGGTTTGAAAGAAGAAGGAGAAGGCTCCCAGGAAAGCTAGGCTGATGTTTACCAGGTGAAGGCATCAAGCTAGATAAATTTAGTTTCTTTCAGGTTACTCTGGCTAGTACTAGTATGCAGTTGTTTTTCACTACTTTTGGTTATTTTTATAATCAGTTATGTTGTATGAGAGGTAGAACACAGTGGATTTCAGAGAAATGTTGCTGACAAGAATTGCTGTCAAAAGGTGAGGAAGCAGGGAAGTGGCATTGGCGTTCGTGTGACCTGTAAAGTCTCAGCATGCGTGTATTACATATGTGCACTGACAAATGTAAAGTGGTGGCTTAACTGTACACATGTAAACGAAAGCCTGATTTAAGCTGATTGTAAAGAACACAGGCTATATTTTCCATGTTCAGTTCCCAAAATTCTCATCTAGGCAAATATGGTATAAACCTGCTGGTCTGTTTGCCTTCCTGTCCTTGGTCTCTTCAGACTCTCTCAGTGCCCAGATGTGATGTGCCACACTAAAAACTGTAAGGGCAAGCAGACAGTCGCTTTGGTTAGTTGGTAAGGTCTTGTTTAATGTTGGTAGGTGTGTCTTATCTGGATCTTCCATTTGTGAGTCTGTTTGAAAAGGTTCTGTCAAAAAAAATAAAAAATAGCAAAAATAATTCTCACTGTTAGAACTCCAAACTGTTTCAGGTGTGTGTCTCCTCAACAGTTGCTAAATGGGATTTTTATGCGAACAAGTTCGATATAAGCATGGGTCTGCCAGTCCTCAGAAGAACAGTTTTGTTCCTTGTTACTCTTTCATTTTTAAAGCTCTTGAGAGTACACACAGTCTGGTTTCTAATCGCTTGTTCATGGCAATGAGTATCTGCATGAAGCAGACGAGTACGACATGATCCTTGCTGAGTTAAAATCAACTTCTCTTCACCATAGTGTGCTGTAATGCACCCTAGTTACTTATTACCGGTCTTTCTCTCATCTCTGCATGACTGCCTGAATAGCTCTTCCCAAGTTTTCATCACTGGTTGAACAATAGCATGGGATATAGCCGTGCTGTTAACGCACACACTGGGACTCCAAATAGTGATCCAGTATTCCCAGTTTGCACTGTTATCTCTCCTTTCTTTTTTCCTGGAATCAACTTCATTTTGAGAAAAATTGCAGCTTGAATTACAAATAGGATACCGCAGAGCCCCCATGAGTAGCAGCTGCTCAAAGATTTGCTGAACTTTTCTTTTTTCTAGCTTTGTACTTGTTCTAGCTGATATTGCCTGAGTTTGTGCACCTCTTAATATGCAGGAAAGCTGAGTCATTGTCTTTCATACCGGTTTTCTTTCCTGGCACATTTTCTGCTGTTTGGTTGTTGGATCATGTGTATTGTGGGAAGGCAGCATGTGGACCCCGTCAGAGTCACCCTGCTTCATTCCTCTGGACAAACTGGTGTCACAGAAGGCTCAAACCTGCTCTTAAAAAGCATCCTACTATGTCAAAGCAATAGGTAGGCACTAGTTAAAGCAAGAATCCTGGTCAGTTTGTTGGCATGGTAAGAATTAAGGTAGCCAGATAAATCCCAGCTGCCCAGATCTTGTCTGGACTCTGACTGAACACTGTTTTGTGGTAGTTTCAGTTACTCTTGCTGGATCGTGAAGTCAGTGAAAACCTTTCTGACCTTCTACTGTTATGTCTAGAGCTGGACAAACATCTCTAATTGTTCTACAGTAAAATAGCTTTGTTTTTTATTAAGAAAAAGAATCTCTTCTGATGCCGTTTCGAGATGACTTTGCTCAGAATATGGTCTAAACCAGAGCACAATCTAAGTTGTTCGTGGGTAGCAGGTACTGATGGAATAAATTATGCTTTTGATACTCGATTCCTGATGTTATTCACGTTGTTGCTGAGTGGATGCTGTGGAAATAACAAAAATTATCTAATGTGCTTATATTTCAGGCTGTTTGTAGTTTCAGCAGGCAACTCAGAACTCATCACTTTATCAAGAGCATTTAATGACAAGTTTTTGGCAGGCTAGCTGCAGTATATTTGAAGAACTCATAGACTTCGATTTAAGGATTTAAAAGAAGATTTAATTAACAAAGTCTCCATAAATTTACTCAAAACTCTTACCTTGGCTCTTCAGCAGAGCATATATAATGTCGTCATCCCATCTGCTTTCAACAAAGCATTATCTGATGTTGTCCTTTCTAATGCCTGGTTATTTTATTTCCTCAAATTGTTTACAGCGCCTGTGAACTCAGGCCCCAGAGCGCTACATGAAGCAAAGCTGAAATCTTTGGAGTGCCGGTTTAATACTGATCCAGCTATTTAAAGGGAAGCTGTAAGGAACGGAAAGGTTTCAGGTGTCATTCAGCACGGTGGGTTTGCAGTGTAAATAACAAAAAGTGGCATTTGCTCAGTGTTTCCATTTTTAAGGTTTTCATTGATCACAACAGGAAAAAATTACATGAAAAAAAAGATTGCATCAGACTTCCAAAGCTGATTCTTATCCTCGTTTTTAGTTTCTACAGACTGTACCCTGTGACTGTAATAATGCTTTCTGTTGTCAAGGGTAGGCTGTTCAGTCAGCGTTCTCACTTTCCTCCTTTTATTATATCCTTCTAAAACTTGTGTTTTGACTGAAAACGAGATAGGAACCTGTGCTGTGGCAGTTCGTTTGCTCAGAATTAGTCTGAGTGTAAATTTCTCAGGGGAAGGGAAATAGCATTGTGTTTTTTCTTGTGGCTAGACACGTTAGCCACTCTTTAAATCAGCTCAGTGAGGCATGGTGACTGGAGAGAGTGGATGACCTGAGGAGGCTGAGCTGAGGGTGGCTTCTGCCATGGTAGTCAGCTTCCCATAATAAGCTGCTTTGTAGTCAGCTGAAGTTCTTTAAGTTTCCCCTGAAGAAGGAGCACTTGCAGGAAGGAAGGGAGAAAAAAAGACCATCTAGTTCACACACACACCCCCCTGCAAAGCAGGTTCACCTAGGCCATGCTGCACAGGAACACATACAGGTGGGTTTTGAGTCTCCAGAAGAGACTTTACAACCTCTCTGGGCAGCCTGTTCCAGGCTTCATCACCCTCACAGTAAAGAAGTTTTTCCTCATATTCGGATGGAACTTCCCATGTTCCAGTTTGTGTCCATTGCTCATTGTCCTGTCACTTGGCATCACTGAAAAGAGACTGGCCCCATCATCTTGACATCCACCCTTTAGATATTTATAAGCATTGATCAGATCCCCCCTAGTCTTCTCTGGGCTAAACAGCCCCAGGTCTCTCAGCCTTTGCTCACAAGAGAGATGTTTCAGTCCCCTCATCATCTTCATAGCCCTCCACTGGACTTTCTCCAGTAGTTCCCTGTCCCTCTTGAACTGAGGAGCCCAGAACTGGACACCATACTCCAGATGTGGCCTCACTAGGGCAGAGCAGAGGTGGTGGAGAACCTCCCTAAACCTGCTGTATGCACTCTTAATGCACCCCAGGAGACCTTTGTCCTTTTTGGTCACAAGGGCACATTGCTGTCCCATGGATAACTTATTGTCCAGCAGGACTCCCAGGTCCCTCTCCACAGACCTGCTTTCCAGTGGGTCAATTGCTAACCTGTACTGGTGTAGGGGGTTATTCCTCCCCGGGTACAGGACTCTACACCTGCACACAATTAATGTTCCTCCCTGTCCAGCTCTCCGGCCTGTCCAGTCTCACTGGATGGCAGCACAGCCTTCTGGTGTGTCAGCCACTCCTCCCACTTTGTGTCGTCAGCAAACTTGCTGAGGGTACGCTCTGTCCCTTCACCCAGGTCATTGATGAAGATGTTGAACAAGACTGGACCCAGCACTAACCCCTGGGGAGCACCACTGGCTACAGGTCTCTGGACTCTGTGCCTCTGATCACAACCCTCTGCGTTCTGTCACTCAGCCAGTTCTCAATCCACATCACTGTCCACTCATCTAAGCCACATTTCCTAAGGTTACCTATGAGGATGTTATGGGAGACAGTGTCAAAAGCCTTGCTGAAGGTGATGAAGACAACATCCACTGCTCTCCCCTCATCTATCCAGCCAGTCATGCCATCTTAGAAGGCCATCAGATTTGTCAAGCATGATTTCCCGTTGGTGAATCCATGTTGACCACTCCTGGTAACCTTTTTCTCCCCATATTTAGAGATGACATCCAGAATGAGCTGTTCCATCACCTTTCTAACGATGGAGGTGAGGCTGACTGGTCTATAGTTTTCTGGGTCCTCCTTCTTGCCCTTTTCAAAGACTGGAGTGACACTGACTTTCCTCCAGTCCTCAGGCACCTCTCCTGTTCTCCAAGACCTTTCAGAGATGATGGAGAGTGGCTTAGCAATAGCATCAGCCAGCTCCATCTGCACTTGTGGGTGTATTCCACCGGGGCCCATGGGTTTGTGGGTGTCCAGTTTGCCTAAATGGCTTTTGAATACCATGATCAACAATTGTGATGCAGCTTCGGCCTCGTTAGTGCTCAGGAGGTCATTGTAGCTAAACACTCTGGGAGAAAGTCAGCACCCATCTAAGTGAGCGCATCCTATTGGTTTCATCAGTGTTGCACAATGGCAGAGTTTGACCCATAATAGCTATGAAAGCAGAGATCATTGTTAAGAAAATTGGATTAAACTGAAAACTTTTTAAGGCTGATTCCCAGACTTTGGTGTGGAGGAAATTCTTACAATGCTTGTGGGGGCAAAGATAGAGTTGATTGGGGTTTTGGTGTTGTATTTTTTACCTCCTCATCCACATCTATTGGCATTTCTTCCAGAACTAGACCATAATACTTGAGTAATTTATTTGAGAGATGAGTCCTTGGTAGATACCGTACCACCGCACTTCCTTAGGCTGTGTGATATTTATGAATTTTAAAATTATTTCATTACTCTGGGGACACGTTCTCAGGACTAGACTAATGAATCCGAAGTGTGATATCCCTACTCTTGAGGGAGTAGGGATACTGGGAATCTGGCAAAGAACTGGATGCAGCTGTTCTGTGCTGTTCTGTGGGCTTTTGAACTAATTTTGTTTAGTTCCTGCATGTACAGAAAATTTGGGTAATCTTCTTCCCCTGGAATGTCTGCTGTGGCATATAGCTAAACACAAGGCAGCGTCTCCATGTGTGCTCCAAAAGCAAGGGGAAGAAATACTCCTTGAGCAGAGGTTCTGCACACACTTTTAGTCAACAAGAAGGGGTGTGGCGAAGGCTTTTTTGTTCTCTGATACCCTGTTTTGCAAAGACTGGGAACTGGCCTCCTATAGTTTACAACAAATACCTTTCCTGTTTGGAGAATCACATGAAATCCGGGCAGATGTATCTTGATATGTATCCTCTGTTGCTCATATAAAAATTTTATGCGTGCCTGGAGACTGTCAGATTTGGAAGTGTCATTCTCAGCATAACATAGTTTCTGTGTGCCTGTGTGTTATGATCACAGGCCTTTACACAAGCGTTTTGCCAGAACACATTACTGATACAACATTTTGCTGAGCATAATTACATTCTGCTAGGAAATTTGAATTCTCTCCATATCCTAATGTCTATTGAAAGACTCTCCTGAGATTTGAGCTTGGATTGTGGAGGTGTCTCTGACCTTGTATTCTTGGGTTTTTTTCGATCCACGAGAGTGGGAATACTATGATTCATACCAGTGGCTGCAAAATCAGTGAATGGGCAGTAACTGATGATGAGAAGGCGTTGAGCGAAGAGAAGAGCACAGCTGAACCCGGGACAATGACAGCTTGATCAGAATGGTCTCTTTTACAGTGCATCAAACATGACTAATTTCCTGCCTGTTCCATCATTTCAGTTGAGTAATTGGAAATCCTGTTGCTCTATGCAAGACTTGAAATAACACAGCCTCGGTGGCAGGGCTGTGATTTCTGCAAAGAGTTACTGTTCCTGACTAGTTTTAGGACAGGAGCCACCCATCTCTGCAGCAGCTGAGCTTGCATTAGCACCACGTCAGGCAATCCCCTGTTGTGGGGCTGGTGTGGGTGAGCAGAACTCCACGTGATGTTGAGCTCACTGATAAAATTGAAGTGTGTGGATTTAGTGTTGTTCTTAATACTCACTCAAGAGTTTAGATCCCTTCTGTCACTGCATTTTGCAGACATCTTTCATCAACTTACTGTCTAAAAGAAACGGGTGGTGAGCACCACCAACTGAGGAATCAGTCTGAGGTGCTGTCGGAAGATCATCTCTCTCTCCATCCTTCCTTTCTTGTTTCATTGAGGCTGTGTGGGTTACTGGTTCATCTGACTCTTCTCAGTTCACAGTGGGCCTCTGCCACTCCCCTCATATTTGCCATGCACTGATTAGTAGCATAAATCCTACTCCGGGGAACTGAAAACCTGAGAGGCAGCAGGATCTGAAAAGGGAAGCCAGCTGGTTCTTCTGCTCGGCAAGAACCACGGATCATCTGTTCAGAGCAGAACAGTGATAGAGACAGAGCAGCTGGCCAAGCTGAAACTCAGAAGAGGACAAAGTTGACAGTACAGCCCTTTATAGACTGAGTTTGCTGTAATTAAATATATAGCTATGCTGCAGCTTGAGGACTCCAGGACATGCAAGTGCTACACACTAAAGTTTCTTCAGTTTAATTACTATTTTGTATATCATTTCATACCCTTCTGAGGTAAAGTGTTGGGTATCTCATCTGTAGTCTCTCATGCAGAAACATGTGTGTGTCAGATCGCCTGTTGTGTAAAGTTAGCTTAGCATTGCCATGATAAGGAACTAAACCAGCCTGGGATATGAAGTCCTATTAGATTTCAATCAAGGTCTTAATCCCAGAGATACATCTTGACAACTGATGAAATGTAGCTGATTTATCATCCTATGGCTGATGTGCACATATGTGTGCTTTCACACTCCACTGCCTCTTCATCTATCTGTGAATCTCAGTGATACTTTTTTTTACTTGTCAGTTTTATGGCATCTTTCAAGCAAGTAGTCCGTGGTGTTTTATAAACAAGCTACTGAATTAATTCTCCCACCATCTTTATGTGGCAGGCAAGATGTACCAATACCTTGTGCCCATCTTTAACAAAAAGCAAACTGTGTAAAGAAATTTGGGAAATTCTTGGATTATGTAAGTTAATAGAGCAGCTAAATCCACAGTTTAGGACTCTTGACTTTATTCTCTGGCCTTGGTCGCTTTTTACCTTGTAAAATGGAGAATAAACTACTCTGTTCTGGGGCAGAAGTAAGTACAATTGTTTATTTTTTCAAGGAAAATTTCAAAGAAGCAGAAACTTCGAAGCATTGCCAGTAGCTGTATTGTCAGATTACTTGCACTAACAAGGATCTGATTTTTGTTAATGTCCACCTAGATATAATCACCTATTTGCTCTGCAGTGAAGGCAGTATTGAAGGATGTCCCAGTGCAGCTGACTGTGGTGCAATATAGAATACTGTTGTCTAATAGACACTTGGTAATGGAGATATAAGGACATTTATTCTGAATTATTTAGACAAGCTGGTGTCACGTTTTGCTGTCCTTGGTTATACTCAGAGAATTCTGGCTGTTGCGCTATGGTAACAACCTGCCTTCCATTCAGCCTGTTGCATGCACGGTACGTTGGTCGCTGGACAGTGCTCCAGAAGTTAAGGCAACTTGCAGTAGCACTCATTTCTGCTCCCATTGGGTATGATAACAGTGCCCATCACCCTGCTATGCTTCATTTTGCAGAGTTTATAATGAATTTCCTGCCTATCTGGAAGAATGCCTACTCCTTCCATGGGGCCTTCTTTCTTACCTCCTTTCATTCCTCTCAGGATCCTTTCATAAGCAAACACAGCACATTTTGGCCAATAGTCAGATGAATGTAAATAAGCATTTTACTCTTCCACCCGTACCTCTCTTTCTTTATCGTTCTTCCTTCATCTCCCTTTTCTCCTTCCATCCCTGCTGCAAGGCAGTTGTTCAACTTGCCGAGAATTAATAATTGTTATCCAAGAGCCTGGGCCTGTGCCTGCTGAGCTGAGAGGAGGGAGTGTAACTGTGTCTGAGTCAGCGTTGCCGATAGCCTCCCAAGTGCTGCTTCGCTGGCTAGGTAAACAGTTAGACAGTAGTGGAGAATACAGTGTTATTGTTGATGTGATGCAGCTGATTATTTAGTAGTTGTTGAAAATGTGTTAGTTTTATTTGGAGTGTTGAATAAGAGTGGTGGTACAGTAAGTACAGAATTACCTTTCCCAGTGGCTCAGATATTGTATCAGCATCCCTGAAAGTCTACTACAGATTTCTGTAAGAGCAGATTGAATCTTAAGTGGTGAATTGGTTTTCATTTGCCTTTATCAGCCATACTACTTAATTCAAGATGCTAAACTGAGAGCTGCACGTGGTCAGGTGCGCAACCCCACTTGGGATGCATTTAATGAGGGAAGAATATCTTCCATGAGATTGTGTTGTTTTGTCCAGCGGTCAAAATCTTTCAGGGCCTTAGAAAAATTGCTGCAGTCCAGAAGCTATTTTCAAAAGCAGAAGGTAAGATTTTGTTTGAAATTGCAGACACCTGAGAAATGCTGACCAAAGTTTTCAGAGAGGTAGAACACTTGCAGCTTGAAGTAATTTCTCCCTGTGAGATCAAGTCCAGCTGTTTCAAGTCGGATAGCCAAGAATCAAAGTTTCCACCATGCATTATGAATGGGGTTTAACCACTGGAGAGCTTTTTAAAGTTCCAGCAAGCACATCTACAGATTTAAGTGCCTGAATGCCATTTTGAGTGTTTGAACCAAAGATTTATTTGCATATACGTCCTATAGGCACTTTCTGCTTTGTATAATCCATTCTCATGCTGCTTTTTCCAGACCCTGTTATTTTGTAGTTAGTTCAAATACTTCATTGAATCCTATCAGCAGTGGAATTGCTGGAAAGTTGTCTAGCCTTTCTTCCTTTCCTTTCTCCCTCCCTTCCTCAGTCTCTACAAGTTGAATTTCTCTCTATATTCTGCCCACTAACCTTATGATTTTCCCCCCATTTTCAGGCTTTTGACATGAAATAATCGATTTATTCTGAGCGAGAAAATTTGTTTGCTTGCCTCCATTTTTTCTATCATTTTCTCTATTTTTGATTCAGGTTCTGTTCAGCCCTACATGCTTAGACATTGCCATAGCTCCGTCCTCACACCCAGCCTGCACATCAGGTTACTGACCCCCTGTTAGCATCGCTGAGCAATTAGCAAGATCCTTTATGCAGCTTTACTGGAGAGTTCCAGCTCTGTCCTTAGTTTGCCAGACATGAGCGGGTTAGAAGGAGGTCTGCTTTTTCAATGAAGGCTTATTTCCCATATCCAATACACAGTAGATGACTCATTTGCTTGCAGTGAAACTGCTCTTGGAACCAGAAACTCTCTTCTTTGGCCTTGCTGTCTTCCTGATATTTTGGACTGCTGCAAGAGCAGACCATCTGCATCCCTAACGCTGCTGCTTTTTTGACTTGAGTCCTAGGGAATTCCCCAGACGTGCATTTGGTCCAGTGAATGAAAACAAAACCAGAAACGTGTACAAACTGCGGTTACAATTCTGAAGCATATAAAATTTTAGACGTAAAATGACAGTTGGACGTAGACAATGGTAGCTTTGTATCCTGCAATTCTTGATTTCAAGTTTGAATTTGATATAGTGGTTACAACTGAACTAAGTACTGGTGCAGTAAAGCAGTGCCAAGTACAGCTGTGTTTGAATATGTGTCTCCTTGAATGATGAAGTGGACTATTGCTGTGCCATGCAGAGCTACCCTTGGCAGAACAAATCACACAAAGCTGAGGCCTGAAGAGTTTGTAGCTGTCAGAAGCGATAACATGACTGTGTTTTTGCCAGCTGGAAAACAGTGAGGTTTTTTGATGATCACTCCATAAACAGAAAACAGTGTAAAAACACAGCTGTATAGTAAGGTTATAAAACATGCCCTTCTCAATAAATTACCAAGTAAACATGCAATCTAGTGTAAGAAGATACAAATAAAAAGGTAGGAAAATTTATTATGAAATGCCCTACAGTATTAAGGCCAGTGCATTAGAAATCACTGGTTGATTTTTGTCTAGTGCTGTTTATACACATCGATCATTACCACTAAATGTTGTAGTCTGAGTTTGTCGTCTGTCCATACTTCTTATTAATACTACTTGAGCTGATTTTTATGTTGTTGAAAAGGATTGTGACAAATGTGATTACTTATCAAAAAGCTGAGCCCAGTATCTCTAACATTGGAAATGAGAGCGGTGTGGTTTGGAAGCCCTTGCAGGACCTCAGTGTCATCTCCTGCCTTCAAAGCTGCTGCAGCCCTTCTCTTGGGCAGCCGTGCCATCTAGTGGCTCACGGGTAATGGTTCATTTAAAAAAAAAACAGGAAAACATAAAGGCAATTGGACTTTTTAACGAATTTTTACACCATCAGGGAAGATGAATACATTACCTTTTTTTTCCTCCCCCTAATTAACAGGCATTCATATGTCATTACTTGCTTCAAAAATGCCAGTTTCTACTGTCTGTTGTCCACTCTCTGCTCTCAGACTGTTTTCTGAGGTCCATATTGAAGCTGTCTGCTGCGGCAGGGTGTTTGGGCTCAATAATTAGTGCTATATTCACGAAGCTTCAGAGGTCGTATTGTAACATCATGGTTACTGTCTGCATCTGAAATGTTGATTCTCAAAAACTTGGTTCAAATGACTAGAATTGCACAAATTACATAGAACCATAGAATCATAGAATGGTTTGGGTTGGAAGGGACCTTTAAAAGTCATCTAGTCCAAAACCCCTGCAGTGAGCAGGGACAGCTTCAACTAGATCATGTTGCTCAGAGCCCCATCCAACCTGACCATGAATGTTTCCAGGAATGGGGCATCTACCACCTCTCTGGGCAAGCAGTTCCAGTGTTTCCCCACCCTCAATATAAAAAATTTCATCCTTATGTCTAGGCTAAATCTACCACCTCTCTGGGCAACCTGTTTCAGTGCTTCCCTACCCTCATTATAAAAAATTTCTTCCTTATGTCTAGGATAAATGTACTCTCTTCTAGTTTAAAACCATTGCCCCTTGTCCTGTTGCAACAGGCACTACTAAAGAGTTTGTCCTTGTCTTTCTTACAAGCCCCCTTTAAGTATTGAAATGCCACAGTAAGGTCTCCCACCCCTTGCTGCCCCCAAATATCCCTGTTGCCCATCTATGCTTATGAAACCTCACTCTTGCTTGTACATTAATGGTGTGCCAATTGGATTCTGTTCAAAAAGTGGCCACCACAGCTACCCAGTACCTTAGCGGCTAGCGCAGACACCCAGGATGTTCATGACTCAGGGTTAAGCCCCTCGATGCTTATGGGTTGATAGTTTTGACTTTGAATTCCTGTTGGTGCTGAGGTTTTTCACTAAAGAAGAGTTTCTGTTGGGACACTCAGCCAAAGCCCTCCTTCCCCCCACATTCTTAGAAAACCCCATAAGAGGCTGAGTCCAGCCACGCACGTGCCATCGTTTCACACACTGCTGAAGTCTCCCTTTAACTGAACAGTCTCAGACTGTTTTGGGTTCCAAACAGCGCATCGCTCAACCCTGCTGATACCAAGAGGGTGAAGATATCCATAACTGTGTACACTGAATCAAAACCATCAGCTCTCATGTAGGGTTTGAGAGAAAGGGCTTCGGATGGATGTACCTATGGAGCATTGCCTGGCTCTTGGTACAGATTTGCCTCGTAGCGTGGGAGAGGTTGCAGCTCACTGTGTCGCAGCCTGGGAACATGGTTTGAAGAACGTGGAGCTGCGTGTAGGTTGCACTGTAGTATAACGGTCCTCATGTATGCTCTTCCCCTGTGCTGGTAAGGGGTATCCTTACCCTGTACTCTTACCCTGTACCCCTGCTGGAGGCAGATGAGATGGAAAAGCTTCATTTTTAAAAAAATGGAATAAAGTGATCCTCATTACTAATCCGGAAGGAGGTATTTGACACAACGAATACCTGCCAGCTTTATAAAAAAGGAAATACATACTGAGGTTCTTTGTTCCCTATATGTGGTGTTTGCAACATGGAAGTTAAAACACTGAGAGCAACATTTTCATGTTGTTTCTCTCTGGAGATGCCTGTGTGATTCAGTCTGAGTCACTATAACTCTGGAAACCAACTACCCGTGTGGATGCCATCTAATCCAAGTACTTGTCATCTTGATTTAAAAAGAGCTTCTTCTAGATTGTTGGCTTAAGGAGTGTTATGAATTTTTTGTCCCTTTCTCTTCTAGGATATTAAACACAACATTGTTTGAACTGTATGAAGCTCTGGGCAATTTTCCTGCCTTGTGGGTCTTCAATGTGCTGCTTGTGATTCTTCAAATTCTGCACTGTTTTTGGTCTTACCTAATCATAAAGGCAGCCTATAAAGCTATTTCAAAGGGCAAGGTAAGACACCATGGTTCTGTTTCATGTTTTAGATTTTAACTTTTTCAGTTTAGATACAAGGTCACTGACTTTTGAGTTACTCTTTCTTTCCAATCCATAACACATTACTGAGGATACATGTTGTTTGAGGCAAACTCTTCTTCCCTTTCATGGAAACTTTTTTCCACCCCTTCTAACAAATGTCAGATGATAAATTAATGTACTCTTTTATATGTTCTTCCACACTTACTTCTTATTATCTGGTACACTGAAGCAGCCTACGTTAGGGAAATGGGATTTTAAAAAATACAAGCAAAATCCTTTCTTGGGGCTGCCAGTTCTGGTTTTCTTCTTTAGAGTAGTTGTCAGCAAAGTGTTCGTTTCCCAGCTGGTCGTGATAGTAATAAAAATACAAATTTAAATTCTGATGCCTTTGCTAGTGGCAAAATTACAAAACACGGCCTCTTTTGGGTTTTGGAATTAATGAGGTTCTGCAAAGGGCTATGTACTGTCTTTGCAGGATTCCCACAGCAAGACTATTTGGGATAAAATTTACCATCTTGCTGCCACTGCTTTATTTGCCAGGAAGATGTAATTCACAGAAATGTTAGCCCCGTTACACTTGCTGTGCAGATCCAGCACTCACATTTAGACGATAGAACTCACTCTTACAGCTCATGTAAAGTACAGGGCATTTTGCCCTTAAGAACACAGCGTGTGAATAGATGTTTTAGACACGTGACTGCCCCCAAAGTGAACGGGATTGTTCTGCAGAAAACTGCTTTCTAGGAATGTACTGGAGAGCTCAGCCTTGCGCTGGACGGAGCCCAGGATCTGCCACTCGCTCCGTATGGAAGACATTCAGTAACTGTATTTTTGCCTGGAAGCCACACTTCAGTCTCCTCTGCTCGTAGCGGTTATTAGCTTCAGCTGTCCTGTCTGAATTACACCAGTGACTTCCAAGAGTGCTTCGTATTCTCTCTTACTCTGCTTGTTTATCCTTTCCCTTGTGCTGTGCTGGAAGGCTGGGAAGTGGAACCCCTTGCATGTAAGTGGCTTTAACTTTACTATGCAAAAGATTTATTCTGCAAAATACCGATGTTTGTGGTTCGGGGTTTTTTAATCTGTAGTTTCTGCTTGGTAGTTTTATCCATAGTTTGTGTTTATATCTTTAAATGAAGGCAATATTGAAAGGCCATTTTTATTTCTTGCCTATGTGTTGTCTTATACCGTTGAAACCCACTTCTCTGTAACATGCGGGTGCTGTTAGGTTACAACTTTTTTTACAGATATGTAACAGCAGGATAAGCAGCTTCTCTGTCACCATTCAGGAAGGGTACTTGAGAGCCTAAGTCCTCTGCCTTGTAGTTCAAACAATTGCCCAGGAGAAAATTTAAACTGTACAAGAGCTGAGTTAGACACTTGCAGTAAGATAGTGACCAGGTTAAAGATGGATGTGCCCAACATATACAGGGAGGATTCTTCTTCCTTCAGATCTTAACTTACTTTCTCACTCACAACCCTGTTCTTTCCATTTCTACAGTAAAATAAGCAGTTTTCATGACACATTACAGATACCTTACAGCAGATCTCCATCCTTAATTATTGTTTTATTTTTGTATTATTAGTATCCACCTTTGGAGCAGCTCAGCTGATAAAGCAATTTATTATCATTAAATTTGTAACTAATCCTGATCATCTATTTCTTGCTCGCTGTTATGCTTAGGAGTTTTATAAACCTAGATAGATATTTTCTAAACTCCTGTTGAAATTAGTCCAGTGGGTTGCTTTGGGAATAAACAAAGCAAACCAAGTACTGCGAGATGTGTTGCGTTAATATAGGCTTTAAGTGCAAAGCCCCTGGTACGTTGCTGCATCTTAAAAACAAAGCGAGCGCATCACATGGGTAACAGAAGTGGCTGCAGGATAGAATCTCCTTTTGACTGTTCGGCTTCAGGGTAGGACCCTAGCAGAAGAATTGGCAGCGAACCTAATATATTAAGAGAATTTAAGATTACTGAGAATTTTTTTATCATCTCATCTGTCCTCATGTCAATCACAGGCTCTCGGGACTCTGTGCTGGGCCCATTCTCTTCTGTCTGATAAAAGTACAATTCTAAGTGTACTTCTGTATCCCCAACAGCTTTAATATAAAAGTCCCTTTATATAAAAGAGATTGAAGTAATGTGTTAATTGAAGCTGTGTAAGTGTGGAATCGAATTTCATTCGACCTCAACTGAAGTCCAGTTTCACGAGTATCAGAATTGTGGACTTGCTAGACATTGACGTTAAGGATTTTACTTATTAGGAAGTGTATGGGAACTGTATGTTTCTTTTTTCTCTATTCCCAAGAGGAATAGTGTCACTCAAGTGCTATGATATTGCAGGGATGGTAATGACATTGGGAGCCCCAAAGGGGCTTTGATTTCTTTTTTACTTCATCTAATGCTGTCTTAACAGTTTTGGAGATTTTCAAGATCAGACTGGGTAGAACTGTAGGTGACCTTACCTGCCTCCTCAGCTGACCTCACTTTGAGCAGAAGGTTGGACACAGACTTCCTGAGGTCTCTTCTGAGCCGAGTTATGCTATAATCCTACACATAGGAAATACCATTGTTACCTCTCTGAAGAAAACACCCCATTAAAAACAGGGCAGGCAAGGCCTTTCATTTTCAGGGTTTTCTTTTCTGTTGCCCTTGTTTGCTCTCCTTAACCTGCCCATTGTTGCCTTCCTTATGTTTTTCCTTGTTTTGTGTGGACCCAACTGAATGGAGTGCAGCAAAGTCACCTCAGGGACTCAGCTCTCAAACTTGGAGTTCTTCCTCTGTTACCTTCAAAGAGCTTTACAGGCTCCTTCACCTAAGGAACAGCATTCACTCGTAAATGAGTATAAACTGGCAGGAAAGAAATCTGCTGGGAATTAGCAGTTAAGGTCAGCCTGTCTCTGAAACAGCTTTCCAGTGACATGGTGAGGCAGATAGTTGAACTGCTCAAGTACATTTGTGGTTCCTGTGATAAGAACTGAAGAGGGCTATGTCCACAGTTTCTGAGCTCCATTCTCATCATTTGCCTGAAGTCTAAGACTGGAGTTACCTGGGGTGGTGAGTTATGTTTCAGCCTGTACTCCTGTCTCCTACTGCCAGCCCGTAGCACTGTTTCTTGGAGCCATGTGGCCTCTAGAGAATGAGTTGGGAGGTGTGGGGCAGGAAGTTAGGTTGGATATTTTGTATTATCAGGTCAAAGAGAAGCACCTCAAAGGACGCAGAGGAAGTTGTAATAGGAGAGCTGAGGGACTGTGGCTAGGTTGAGCTTGGGCACTGTGCCCTCACTTGGACGTGCTACCTTGAACGCACCAGAACAAAGTTCTCACCCTGCCTTTGCACTTGCTGTATGTGTGCACAGGCATCATGTTTGAAGTGAGTCCAGGCAGGCAAAGGCAAAGTGTGCCAGAGATGAGATTGCCTTCAAAGCTGCGCTTGAAAAAAATGTTTATGTTCTCCATTTCTCTTGAACCAAAATACTCAGTCGTTTCCTTACAGTCACTTACTGCTTCCTTCAAATTCTGCAGGTAGCAAAGGATGACCGAAGCGACATTGAGTCAAGCTCAGATGAGGAAGAAACAGTACCTCGTTCAAAGACCCTGCACAGCACTGTCACCACTAATGGGACCAGCGGTGCCAATGGGACAAATGGGTATCTTACTGGTGGCACTTGCTCAGAGGAGCATTAATCCTTGAGCTCAATCATGAGACGCGAACAGAACGAACTGTTTGTTACTGGACGTAAATTATAAGTTGCGAATGCGGTTTCTTCATATATCTCAGCATCAGAAAAACTTAGGAGTATCAAAGCATTCTGATAGTGCACTGCCATATTTCCTGTTTGTGAATGAAGACAACACACCATTCTGTATCCGTAGGCATGCTGTATGTGTATGTAACTGACACAATGGGAGCAGTATTTTCACTGGTACTGTCTTTTGAAATATTATTTATTTCGTATTCTTTTGGGAACTTCTGGACAAAAGGGAATACCCATTCTCAAACTTTAGTTCTTGAGATTCTCCGTGGACGAGAGCGTCACGCCCAGATCTCTTCTGTCCATCCCTGTTGCTTTTGCTGAGTCTGCTATAAGTAATAGTTGCTTGGTTTGTTACTTACAGTAAGATAAGTCCTAGCTTTAGAGGTTCTAGATCTGCTTCAGATATTTTTGCTATCTTTGTGTTTTAAAGTGCTGGTTTTGAAATTGCCTATCAAATCACAGTGGCCATTCCTCCAACATAAAGTTCTAAAACACTGGGTTTATATTTTGAAAAGTAGGTAATGTGGTCAATTAGCAATTCAGGGAAAAAAAACCCCTGTGGTAAATGTGGGACATTATTTTAGCATAATTTGAAATTCGATTTGGTGGTTAATTGCATTAGAAGTAGACTTGATTTGTTGTGCAAAAACCCAAGAGCATTGATGTCAACAATTAGGATAAACTCATTCTCGCTTTTTTGGTTTTGTACGGTGCAATTTTTGACCTCTACAGATTTTAACTTTTTGCAGAGATTCCATGTTGAAAGGTGTTTGTTCAAGTGCACCGTTGTGAATCCAGACCTCACTCCTGAAACTGTTCTTGTATGTCCAGATGGATGAGAGCAGGGGCGCAATGGAAAAAAACAGCAGATGAAAGGTTCTTGCTTCCTCAGACGCAGTTCTGTGTAGGTATCGTTCTTGCAATTATTGCCGCTTTCTTGGTAGGGTGAAGAGAGAGAAAGCAGAATGCCATACATTACTAGAAGCAGTTTATTTTAAAGGAAAACTTGAGCAAAATTCACTTAATGTAATTCACAGCAAACTTTGGATGCTCAGCAGTATTTTATCACCTCTGCAAATAAAATCAAGGGTGTCTGTAAAATAATTTTGCACTCCTTTTTAATCAAAGATTTAGAAACCATCCCAAAGAAGACGAAGTAACACCCACAGTAATCATCTTTTAAAACATTTATATACACACTTCTTCCAGTATTTAGATCAAAGTTTGATGTAGGACGCTAAGGTTCATACAGCTCTTGCAGGACGCTTTGTGATTTCTGACAGCAGTGCCAAAAGTAGGTGAGGTTCTTGGGTAACAGACTCTATGCAACCTACTGTTCAACAGTATTGTGTATGTGCACACAGAACCAATGTGCTTATAGACCAAAGACTTATATATATGTATATTAAAAAAAAAAAAAAAAAAGTTTAAAAAAAAGGGAAGGAACAAACCAGGAAAGAAATGTAACAGTGTGTCTTCTATACAAAGGGATTGGAGTGCCGTGTTCAGATGGAACTGTGAGCCAGGAAAGCTTTCTAATTCCTTCCATCTATGCAAACAGCAAAATATGGATGGTTTCCAATGCCATAAAACATATTTAAAGGCTCTATTTTATACAAATTTCATTGAAGAAAGTTGTGTTGTCACTTCTTTCTTTTGAGATTTGTCCTATTCTACTGGTCACTCTTGAAAACTTGTGGAACCTTCATTATCCATAAAGACTCTTGTGGGTTAGGAAAAATGTGCTAAAAATAAGGGCAGAATGGCACGAATGAGAATAGTACCTCCATTTAGTAGACAATAAAGGTAAGAAAACAGAAAAAATTGTGAATCACGGAAGAAGAGCTGTCAGTTTTACTACCCACAGAGCATCTTTTGAAAAAAACCAAGTAACCTTTTAATTCAGCAGTATATCCATGAGGATATCTGAGAGAGCAGGGGACTCTTATTTGAATCTCCTACTCCCCTAAAAGTTTCTCCGGCTCTGTTTTTTCTCATCTGTCTCCTGTGCCTCTAATTTTATACAGGTATCTTCAGGGCAGGTTACACAAGTTGAAATACACTGATTGCAGTCGAAAGTATCCAAAACACAGTATTTGAAGTGGCAATTGTTTAATAATTACTGTCAAGGTGATACAAAGATTTTAAAACAAAACCATCCTGAGATATATTGAATGAACATTCTAATTTCTGAAATCTGACCTGCTAAGATGATAGTTGAGAACAGCAGTTTAAATGCATTTCTTTTGTGGCATTGATTACTACCTCCATTGGACTATTTCCCTTCTGCAAAGATGGTTAAAAAAATGGCATTCTGGCAAAATATTTTGTCTTACATGGGGACAGAATGTTGCTCTGAACTATCAATGTACACAACATAGACAAGATACAATAGTACTGTAATGTTGGTGATACCAGGACAGAGCAGTTCCCAGTAACAATCCCTGTGGAAGAGGCAGGAGACCTTTGGGTCCCAATTGATCCTCCCCAGCTTGTGCTCTATACTCTTGGTTGAGATGTACAGTCCAGGCTGCAACTCTTGAGATGGTTTTACCGTGGCTGGCTGCATATGCTCTTCTTGTATCCCCACTGTTAAATAATGCAACTTGGATTGAAACTCTTCCTTTTTTGAGGTTTAAATTCAGTTGCATCTATGAGGCGCTAGAGCATGTACACAGTTAACATGGTTAAGCCAACTCCAAGTGATTTACTTATTTCCTATAAATCTGGGTTTTTGGAGTCCATTCTTAGCAGCCTGGAATAAACTGAATACAGGGGATGTCTGGAAAATAGATGAGATGAGAGATTCAAATGACACATTTGGGGAACTGGGATAAGAGTAGGGAAGCATTAAGAACTTTACTAAACTTTGCTAAACAATCACTAAACTTTCAAGCTACAGCTTTTTTTGTTTAAAATGTCTGTCTGTAGTAGGAAAGAACAAGTGTTTTAGTGCTGGTACGTGGCAGTGTATTTTAATTCATTGCTTTAACCAATGGATGTCAAAACTTTGGCTTCATCTTCCACTCCGCAGAGAGGATGTCACGCAACTATTTCCTTTATCATTTGAATTTGTTTGCTTCTCTGCTGAAGAACTTTGCAAGGTGCTTTTGGAGGCCATCACGTATTTAGAGGATAATCGCACATATTCCAGTAAATTGATTGAAATGATTCGCATGGCTCACGGTAACTGCGAGATCTTAAAAGGTTCTGTATATTCGTACCTTTGGTAGAATTGCCATTTTAGTCATTTTAGAAATGAGAGTTTGTACTCTATAAGCTATTTGTCTTCAACTTCTATGCTCCCTTTTTATAGTACAGTACATGACACAATGGTTCAGATGTTGAAGTAGAAAAATGAGGAAAGTATGTGTAGAGTTTATTAGTAAATAGTAAGAATTTGTCTTCTCTCCCTAGCCAGCCCAGAACACAGTACTATAAGATTCAGGTCTCCCTTTGTTTACTGTTTCCCATATTGGCTTATTTTGTACCAAAATAAAAATACATGGTGGGCTTGTTTGGGTTTGTTTTTTTTTCATAAAAAAACTAAAACCAAACATTATTGTAAATGGTAGGAATATCTGATCAAATAACAGAAGTGGACCTTAGAGTCTTTTGGTTCTTGGATCAATGTTAACTATTGCTAGTTCTAAAATACCAAAGTGTCCCATACTGTCTCCTTGTCGCCATTTTGTACTTTTTTCTATGTGTTATTTATTTGAACGATTGCAGCAGAACTGGAACAGATGTCACCATTCTGCATGATTGCCGATGCCAAATCCTTTTTCTGAGACCCAAGTACATGCACTAAAGCTTTGCTTACAGAGAAGTGATTCTTGTGTTAGATCTGTGTGTTTCAGGTGAAAATCGCTTTCTGGTTCTGAACAGGACATGAGGGCAAAAGCCGTTACCCTGCAGCAAGTGTCCACGAGGATCAACACTGCTTGATTTAGACACCGCTTGTGTTTTATGCAGAGTATTCCAGTAGGAAGCCTAATGCCTCCTTCCTTCATCTCATTTACTGCAGCCTTCCGTATTCTCAGAGAAATACGGGCTACCATTGGTTTTCTACAGTTGATGCTTTGGTATTTTTTTAATCTCTTTGCTACAACTCATTTTTGTATGTCTCCTGTTGTCTATTTATTGTGACATTTGTGTGAGAGGAGCTATCAAATACTTTTTACCCTTCCTGTAACGTAGACCCTATTAGGCCTAATTTCAGTGTTCTACAAACTACAGTGGCCTTTAAAGCATAAAGCATAATCAGTTTCTATTAATTTGTTTTGATTAGTTTTGGTTTGGAACAGGGACCTAATGGGAATTTCAGTAAGACGACCTTATTATTTTTTTCTTTTCTTTGTAAAAGGCACTAGTGGCAGTTTGGAAAAGTGGCGTGTATAGCCTTTACATTGTAAAGATTTCTGATAGTAGTTGCAATGAAAACACGGTGTTTGAGTGTGTCTGTGCAGAATTCTCAGTCTTTGAAATTGCTTTCAATTAAAAAACTGCAGGAAATACTATGAAATGATGTTTTGGAGCCATTTCAATGATCACACATGTCCAACAAAAGACAAACATTATTATCTCCCATGACCTAAAATGACCTGTGCAACAAAACACATTTTCTGGCTTCTGTTGAGCTTCAGCTTCTTGCAGTCCCAGGGTTTAACTTTTATACACGAGCTCTCATACTGTACTGTGCATGTTGACTGCCTGTTGCAAGTCAGGGTGAGGCAGATGACACTATTCCACCTGTGTTTTCATGACAATCCTCTGCTTCAGCAACTCTTTCAGAAATGCCGTGATGTGTAGGAACTCCACTGTCCCAGACACAGTGATGCGCTACCTAGAAGTCCTTTCATGTACAGCTGTTGTGTAGAACTTTGGGAGTTATTTTGTGTTTAACTCAGTTGAGTTTGGTTGGGTTTTTTTAATATGGAAAATAATCATTCTGCATAAAATCTCTGGAACGAATCAGTATTGTGGGCTATTTTAATTTGGAGACACTTTCATAATAAACATAAGTATTAGGAATCTAGCGTCGGTTTTCTTCTCTTTTCTATAAAATGCAAATAGTGTTTTCCTTTGTTTTAGCTCATAAGATTGTTATCTACACTGCAGACTCCAGCACTTTTAGAAGAGATCCAAGTATGTGTTTGCTGAGTTTGTTACTTCTTGTATGAAACTGTAACAGTAAGTGTTAGAAGGACAAGTTTTCTCTATAGAAATGAAAGTATTTTTATTTTAAGAAACACATTTTGCTAGGTTTCAAGAGTAAAATTTTGCATGTTATTAATTCCTGAATGTCCAGCTGGACTCACTTTGGAAAAGCTGTCTTCTTTCAGTCTAGGTAGTTAGACTTTCTTAAAAGTAAATGTTCATTCCGATATTTTGGGCTAAGCTGTCAGTTCGCAAAGCATCACCTACTAACCCCTTCTAGAAGCTAGAGAAGAGGGCCACTCTTGCACAGTGGTTCTCCTGAGGAAAAGTTGCAGCTCTTGACTTTGCCAAAGAAGCTGCATCTTTCACACCTCCACCATTAGAGCAGATCAAATCTGCTTGATTATTCTATGTTTTTTCATTACTATTAGAAGGAATAGGAGTAAAGGGGTTTGTCTTTTTTTTATTATTATTTTTTTATTATAAACGAGGAGCTATCCGTGTGTGGCAATGCGCTGAGCTGGAATTGCTTTCATACACTCACCAAAGTAAAGCCTACAAAATACCATTGTCAGGCAGGCTCTGGGGCAGCATTAAAAGATTATGGGGAAGTGCATAGAAATGGGATGTGTGAAAACACTAACAACTTCAGCAGAAAAGCGAGGCAACAATTCTCACAACACAAATACCAATCATATCGGAGTCTTCACACATCAGGTGAAGTTTTGCCTCTGGAAAAGAAGTAAACCTGGGGATTTACATGGTGTTTGAAGAATTAATTACTGTAGTTGTTAATATGTCTCCATGCTAATATATAGAGAGAATCTTGTAGTGCCTTTACCATGGCATTTAAAGTCTTGTTTATTGAAGAGATTTATGAAAAGATTTAGTTATGTGGAAATTTGTCGAGTTGTATGTCTAATGTCTTTTGCTTCCTATTCCACATATACCCCTCAATTTACACAGCACAAGGGAGAGCCACTGTGTACAATAAAATAGCTCGGCATAAGGTGAAAAAGAGCAAGAATTTTTTGACGTACTGCCTTGGAAGTCTATATAGGTCCCTCTGTACAAGAAACACAGTGGTTCTTAGAAGATGAAGACAGGAGGTCTGTGCTGCTTTAGAAGAGCTAAAAAGGTGGTGACAGAGTCTTCTATGGTACAGAAGGTGAGTGGAAGGAATCCAAATGTATAGCTGTGCTGGATGGGCAAATTGCCATGTGACTGGGTAGCTCATGATGCTGTGATGGACAGAGGCTGGGAGCTTGTGTCTAGAGGATTCCCGTTCCACACCATTAGCGGGTCCTGGCTCTGCTAGTGTGGGTGGAGGGTTGATGTGTCCCTAAGTTATGGTGGGTTTTTGGTCTTATTTGTGCCCTGTTCTGCAGGTTGCTAGTCCTGCCCCTGGACAGATTTTACACTGCCTACTCTTGTCACTGGGTTACCTTCTTAAATGCCTTTCACAGAGCAGGATACCAATTTGTGCTCAGGTGTATAGTTCAGGATGGTGGCGATATGGTCATCGCAGACTGCTTTCCACAGAGTTTCCATGCTGGGGAATTTTAAAATGTGAACACACCCAATATTAAAAAGTATGCGTGATACCAAATGAACATTGGTATGTGTAATAGGTATGAAACTGGAATGCATGCTGGGCAAACTCATTGACTCACTGACTTCTCACCAGTGACTGCCCTCCCTCCTGGACTGTAAAATCCAGAGAGCGCAGCTCTTTGAAAAATTAATTGCAATAATCCAAAACCTATTTGTGCAAAGCAAATTAATAAAGCAGTAACTATATATTAACGAGGCAGAATAGTGGTGTACCTCAGGCGTGTGCTCTGCCAGGCCTAACTGCAGAGCTCTGCCAGGAGAAGACCGCAGTGCCCACAGGGGGCCTCTCCACCATGTAGTAGAGCAGGTAGTACAGGGAAGGCTCACACACCTTCCAGCTTGTGCATTAGGAGGCAGCTTTATCACTATAGGATAAAACACACTTGGGGAAGGTGTTTTATGCCCTGAGTCTGCTGAGCTGCTGATTCTTGTAGAGGGACTGCTTAAATGCAGAGCTGTGTGCAACACTGAGGTGTTTGTAGGGTTCTAACTTTCAAATGTAATGGTTTAGATGTGACACAGAACCTTTAACTTTTAGTCACGGCAAAGTCCAATATAGAATCAAGTGTTACCAGATGGTTGAGTATTGTAGTGTTTATCTGTAAGAGCAGCATGACCAACTTGCAATTAGTATTATACTTCACTAATTAAAAGGTAATGTACTTTTTAAAGCTACCTGCTGGCAGCATATATTTACATTCCCAAATTAATACCCTTTCCTAAACATCTGAAAAACACCATTGTACCTCTGATACTTTTTAAACACTTTCAAGTGTCTCTCCCTAGAGACTACTACGCAGCTTATTTTTCACTCTTTCCTAAACAGGAAATGTGGTATTTTGATTCATTGTGATGCCATTAGCAGAGCACTTAGTAAAGGTGGTCGCTACTGTAATGCAGTCTCAAGCAGACTGTCAGAATTATGGGCTGGCCTTAGAGAAGGCTAGAGCCTAAAATGACGGGTAATTGCTGCAGTTGCAGTTGACAGCACTGAGGATTGCATGTCAGAAGAGGTTTTCCCTCTTTCCTTTGGAAACATGATTTATCAGCTGGCTTGTCTGCCTTTGCACTGAGTATAGGGAAATACAGGCAAGGAAGTCACGCTGATACTGACAACTAATGCTAAAATAATGAAATTACCAGTTTGCTGCATTGTCTTCCCACTAATGGGGCTGTGTCAAACATGGAGTGAGGCAAACAAATTTATCTTGTTAGCTTCATTTGGAAAATTGTTAGTTATTTGCCTGTTTTTATTTCTAATCTGAGGCCAGCTTTTACATGAACGTATTGTGCTTTAACATAGACAGCTAGTACACCACCCACAAGGTCACCCCTCTGTCACTTCTACCTCCTCCCTTAGCCAAAAAGTTAATGTATGCAGGCTGCTCTTAAATGCCTGGAATCCTTTATGACAATTGCCATCAGTGTAAAGTAAGTGTAGCTTCTAAATCAAAGCAGTGACGCATAACTGGTGTTTGTTCAACGGACCTGTTTCTCTGCCAAGCCAATTCCAGCTGAAGCTCTGATGCAGAAGATACTGGATAGTGAAAAACTGAGCCTATGATCCAGTAGCCAGTGCAAAATAATCCATTGAGGCAAGTCGGTCAAAACACATGTTCCCCTGTAGAGATTATCCATCAAACAGTCACAAAACAGGTGAGTCAATAGCAATTAGCATTGTTCAGCATGCTGTGACTGAAGAGGAAGGAAATCAAATTAACGCTAACTCTGTGTTCTTTCAATTCATCATTTCAGTGCGTAGCCACTTTAAAATACAGATCAGGTCATATAAAAACCACTAGACACTTGCATGATTAAATACTATTTTTAGCATAATCTGTCAGTCTCCCTAATAACTTTGGAACCTGCTGCTCAGCCCAGATTTGAAAAGAAGATTGTGTTGCAGTTCTCAGTTCTTTCAGTGCACTAGAGATCAGCAACCAGGTGAAGGCGAGAACCACAGCCCGGTGCCCCACACTGGAGGAACGGTGGGCAGAGTCCAGCCGCTGTCCTGCAGCTGTAGCAGCCACCCCGCAGAGACTAAACCGGCAGAACTGGGGAGCAGCGCTGGCTCCCACCCGCCAGGGAGACTGTGAGGAAGGGTGGGATATTGCAGTCAAGAGAAGGGCACCGTTAAAGGAGAAAACCACAGATCTGTAGGAAATCAGGCTTCATTACCTCTGCTACTGCTGGAGCAACTTGTTTACCAGCTCAAGGATCTGAAGGGTTCTTCGTGTATAATTGTGAAAATGCTTAGGGATAATAAGGACAAAAAGAATGGAGCCTATCTGGCAATCAGAGCCATTCCCCCAACCCTTCAGGCATACTGTCCTATTTCAGCAGTACAGCCTGAGGTAATTGGATTGCAGCCATTGCTTTCAAAAAGGTAAGAGTATGACCAATTATTTAGTATAGTTTATTCATACGGTTAAAACACGTACTGTAATCTGCCCGTGGGACTAAGTGATTTACGTGTGCGTGTGGTTGTTACAGCGGGCTCAGCAGAGCTTTTAAAAAGTTACAAATCACTCACAAATGAGCTGGCGGTGACAGGACTAATTTAGAGAATTTCAAGGTACTGAATAAATTCACAGTTGTTGAAGCATTAGAGAAGACAATAAGTAATGTAACACAATTGGGATATGACAGAAGCACAGCGTAACTTCCATGTCTTCCTTAATTTTCACAAGTGTAGCCAATACTTGTTTGTTTGCTTTTCAAAAGCTGTCTAGCAACATCCAAGAGGGTTTATGAAAAATGTCAACAAACTCAGCTTAACCACCTCCCCTCTTGCCTGAGTAGGTGTGTAATAAAACTGTTCTGTTAGCCAGAAGCACTCTTAGAATAACTTATTTTCAAATCTAATCTCTAGCTAGCATACAGAAAACACTTGTCATTAAACGCACTTAACACATGTTTTTAATGCTTGATACTATTTTGTCTTCCCAGCAGTCCTTCAATTCAATGTATTTCCGATATCTAATAAATTCAGCACCTTTTTTTTCCCCAGATTTTTATATTATATTGTGAGATAAATTTGATGTAGTGCTGAGCACCAGCAGTATATTAGCAGTTTTCTGTATGGTCAGCGTGAGTTGCTGGCCCACGCATTTCAGGCGTGACTAAGTACAGATCAGCAGTTTGAAGGGAAAGCAACATTCAGGGTTGGTCAAACAGATTTATGAATAAAGAAGAGCCTTTACTGAGCTTCCCTAAAATCTATGTCATCTGCTTTAAGATAAACATGATCCTGCTAATAAATAGAGCACTAGCACCAGCTGGAGGGGCCTGGTTAATGGTGTGGTACATTCCCAGAGGTGCATATTTCTTTTGAGCTCAAGAGCTCTCCCATGTGCTCTTTGAAGCATTTCAGTCTGTATTTTTATGTTATCCAGTACACTGAGGTCCCAACTGCACCTGTTTGGTCAGTATTATCCTAGTTGTCCTTACTGTTACTGGATATCGCTGTATTGTGCGGCTTCATAACAAATAGAAAACTCCAAATTAGCACAGATCTAGGCGTGTGAAATTCTATAAGCCCTAAAAAGGCATGTGATAGAGGCACAAAGGTTTTAAGACAGATGTTCAGCTAGCATAAAGGCTGTTACAGGGATGTCACCGGCCAGTTTTACTTCATTTTTATATAATAAGCAAAGAAACAAATCTATTGTGTGCCCTTTCCTAGCTTTTACCTGGTTTTGGAATGCCTGGCTCTGTTTTAGAGGAAGATCTACATCTGATTTGCCTTGGCAAATACAAGCAGGTTTATTATTCAAACTCCAAAAAGAAGTGTAAAGGTTTAAACTACACACAATAAACATTTCAAACTTTACTTCTTGCTTTAGACATACGCAGAGAACATTTACAACCAGGCACATCATCTTTTTTAGCAAATGATTCCTAGAAATGTAAATCCCAATGCAGTGGTTGTCATACGCTTTATGTTCTGTGCCCAGCAAGCTTGGCAAAGTCATTTTGTTAGAAGCAGTGAACCATCTACTCGTGCCGGGGATGAATATAAAAACAAAATGGCAGTGAGGCTGAACAGTTGGTTCTGTTACTCAAGGCACGTTTCAATTTTTTTTTCTCCTGTGAAGATGATGATCAAATCAGATATGCTACAGAGTGCATCTGAGCAATATGTACATCCTTAATATATTAATAACAGCTCCATTTGAAAACACGGAAATGAGGTGACAGCGAACTGCCTGTCTTTTTGTTTCCATGCAACAGCCGTAAAATGCTTGCCTGAGCATCCTGAAGTTCTTACTTTCCAGAGAAACTAATTGTTGCTTGGCACAAACAGGAAAATGATTTATACAAACAAGAATGTGGCAGCAACAGTCTTCTTGATAAGCTGCAAGATACACAGATGATTTATCCGTAACTACTGTATTTCTTCATGATGTCTTAATATCTCCTGTGACAATGCTAAATAGCCCTTTGCTACATCATGCTTTAGGTTATAAAGCACAGGGACTAGTCTGTTCTAAGACATACCCCATAAAACACTAAGGCTGGTAATCTTATGAGTGTTCACCAGCACAGTTCAAGTTTCAGGCCAGCTTTTCTGCTCAGCAGGGAGTTTTGGAAGCTACAGCAGGGTTCTCTTTCAGGTCTCTGGGATTTCTCATCAAATCAGTACAAGGTTCCTACTTGCTCCTATGATGGGCTTTATTCAATAGCGTACGTTGCAAATGGTTTGGGTACAACAGGAACAGGCATCCAGGCAAGAAGCTGCAATAGGCAGTAAAATCTACAGTTTAACACACCAAAAGAAAAACAATTTACATGCATAAAAAAGTGTGATAACACTGGAGAGTGCCAGACAAGGTCAAAACTGAAGGTGACACAGGTAACTGAAGCTAAGCTCCAGTGCATTATTTTGTAGGTTACAGGCCTATTCCAGCCACATACAAACCTGAAAGACATTTGCATATTTGGGAAAGAGACATAATTTACAGAAATTATTTTTAATATTTTCCTAGATAGCTAAATTGAGATGATTACATCATTATTTGCTACTGGATCAAAATTGGTATGTTTGGTGACATTGAGTTAAGGAAGTAGTTGATTTACACCATTGCTCAAAGAATGATCCAAAAATGTTTTTAGATGACAGTGGACTGAAATACTGTTTTCGTTATTTTTATTTATTTAGAAATTACAGTACGACATGGATAAATACACACTTTCACAATACATGAAGGAAAGAAAAAGAGTGCCCTAGAGCTAGAAAGAGAGGTATAAGCTAGTTTTACGCAGCCTGTTTGTAAGATAAAGCAGTGAAGGCTTTTCTGATGTTGGCAATAAACACAGAAAATTTGTTAGTTTCTCTCACTTTGAGCTGGAGCTCTGCTATACAGTCCAGAGGAGGAGTACACGAAGTCACTAAAATGATAGAAATTTCCACAAGATTAGACTATTATAAAAATAAATCAATGTAAGTGTTTTTCTATGCTTATGAAATACAAATGTAGTTTATCTTTGTACATTTGAGCTTCCTCCAATATTGCTTTAAGTAGCCTATTAAATCTTTCAAAGACAAAGCCTCCAAGAACACACAATTGCGGGATTTTTTATTTTTCCAGACCTCCCACTCAGTGCTGTGCTTCTGTTTGAACTGTTACAGCAATTCCCAGTAATCCAGAGCCTATGCAAAAACTGAAACCCATTCCTAAACATTTGTGTTGCTCTTCAGGCAGGCAGACTGAAAACTGATGCAGCCCAGCATGGGATAAGCTTTTAACATCATCACAGTTCAGATGTGAGTTAGTAAAAGCGGCAATCTATTCATTCCATACGTAGAGACACAGCAGAGCAACAGGAGCACGCACCCAGAAGCCCCTCAGCACTGCACTCAACTCAACCACTGCTGGGCTTGGTAATGGAAGTGAGAGATGCAAAACCAGCTTTAAGACCTGAGAGGCTGTACCCCCTCCCAGAAGAGTTTTAATCTTTCTATGTCACTCAACTGTAAGGTTTCCTCATAATAGTGGAGAAACTAGGGTTTTTTCTGCCCTCCAGGCTTCTCAAACAAGTTGAAATATGCCTGTCGGTATAAACACTCATTCTAGCAACAAATTGAAGCATCCAACTATTGCTGTCTCTGTCCTCTCTCCTGCTTTGCTAGATGCAACTGCTCATCTTCACTCTCCTCCATTTGTGGAGTTGCTGTTTGCTTTGTATTTTCAGACAAGTTAACAAGAAATTTTGTGGTTTAAAATATGACCATTCCAAGATTTTTCATTCAGAAAGCGGAAGACAAAGGTTACAACTAAACTGCACTTTATCCCTCTCCCCCTCTTTTCAGTAGGGGCATCAGTCTGTCCTCTTGCTTAAGTAGTCAAAATCCACATACCTTCATAGTCTCCTTGTTCATTTATGGAAAGGGTAAACACATAGGGCTTGTCAGGATCTTTGTGGTCAATGTGTCTGAATATGAACTGTAATTGTTCATCTAAAGCAAACACAAGCAGAATTAACACCATTAACCTCTGCTGGAGGGTCACAATGACAACATCACAAAACGAAGCTACACTTTGAATTAATATTCTTTGAACACTTACAACTGAAGCAACCCTGGTCTCCTTGAAAGACAAATGCACTTTAACAGACCATCTTTTGTCATTTGAAAGAAAATGGTACTGCCTGGGCTAAAACAATTCCTCAGCTGTGTAAGCTCCTGTGTTCTCCACTGCCCAGCCCAGCGTTAACCACAGTGCATCACCCCAGATAGAAACTACAGAAACTTACCATGAATTCTGCGTATCTCCAGCCCAAGCCGTTCTTCAAACAATTCTTTAGACTTGCACAGTCGTTCCACTCTCTCCTTCGCGGCGCTGGTTTTAGAAGATACCACTAGAATTTTAAAAGCCACCATAAGTGTCAAATAAAGGTAGAAAAAAAGCACATAAAAGTATTTAGAACGGTAGAACAGCTCAGAAGAGCAAGTGTTGAAAACCATTCCCCCTCTAAGAAAATTGACTTCTGAGCTTTTGCTTACTTACTTTCCTTTTTCTTCATCAACTCTTCTTTAAGCTCTCGGATGCTGTCAGTCAAGTCCTTCTTTTGCTCTTCTTCTTGACTTAGGTTAGTTTTTATTTTTGTCAGTTGCTCTTGATTTTCTGATACGCGTTGGTTCTGCTGGAGAATCTCTGAAAGGATGCAGCAGAATGTGAACACCTACAACTAGGTCCCTGCTATTTAGTACTTATCTATCTAGTTTGAGGTAACTTACTTAAATAAACCCTAGGATGGTGGATCCTGTCCACAGACAACTTGACAGAAAGCAAGGGAAGGAAGCACCAACTGATAGGATGAGTTGTCGTTATTTTTACCTGCTGTTCTGAAGCATAACTACAAAACTTATGTATGTTTGAGCTTATTTCTATCGTCGTTCTGCTGTCATTATTTACCTTTTAAAACTGGAAAATACCTTGTTTAGCTAAACTAAGTTAATTTTAGATATTTAGACACAATAAATAAACCACCATACTGTACCATTGTTATACTCCTGAATTTTAGCAATCATCAGGTCCCCTTCTTTCAGCTTCTTGGACCATTTCTCTGTAATGGAAAGTTATTTCAGTTATCTGAAGTAGTTTGATGATAACTTAGAAAAGGTAAAGATAACAGAAAGAAAGAGTCTTTTACCTGAAAGCGCTTTTATGGACTCCTTGCATGAATCTCTCAGTGCTGAAGTGTGACTGGTCTGTTCAGTGCCATAAACGCTTTTTAATTTGGTCCAAAATTCTTTCATTTCTCTTTCAAAGAGGAGTATTTCATCTTCTGCCTTTATATTGGCCATAGTGCTGCAACAAATATGTAAGTAAATAGTGTCAAGACACACAAGACAGCAGGAGCAGTTGTAACTCACAGAATAAACTTTCAGGACAGTTTTTATCCCCTTGACTTGTTATTAAAACCTCTCCCGGTAAGTTGTTTTTGCTGTCACTGTTACTGCAGGGCATTAACAGCGGGAGCTACGGCTCTTTTGCTACTCCGCCAGAGCGGGGTTACCTGCGTCAGGAGGAGGTCCCGTTCCGTCCCGTCCCGTCCCCGCACCGCCCTGCTCTCGGGCCGCCGCGGAACCGACAGCCGGTCCTAGGGCCCCGGCAGAACCCGGCAGCGCCGCGCACCCCTGTGCCGGCCTCNCGGGAGCCGCCGGTGTGGTTGCTGCGGTAACGGCTCCCCCGGGGCCGGGCGGTAACTGCCTCAGGGTCCCCCGGCGCTTGCTGCGGGCAGCCGGTGCGGTGCTGTGAGGGAGGTCAGCGGCAGCTGTGAGGGCAGGAGAGCAGCGGCTCTCCTTTCCCTGGGAAAGGCCTGTTCGGGTTGAGACGTGTCGTCCGGGCCCGCCGAGGGCGCGGCGGGGCGGGCGGGGGGGGCGGGGGGGGGG